>JAQQZW010000001.1:23241205-23252014 GCA_029814745.1 Zanclus cornutus | reverse complement strand
CCCTGGGCGATAATTAGGTTATTATTATCTGCATGTTTTTCCCAAATACTCCCCCTAAGAAGAGTTACAATGACACGCTACTTCCTGCATGTCACTTGGAGGGTGTTAGAAACTGGAGTGGACGTCTTGGTGTGAGGAGGGAGTGCCTTCCTGACGCCCATACCCCATGTATAGTCATAGAAGTGGTCAAATGTCTTGGAAGAGCGAATCACTGAAGAGATGCAGAAAAAAGACAGGTCCCGCGTTGGCAAACAGCTGCAGTTGTTTCCAAAAAAGTATTGGGTATCCAGTAACTGCCCAGGCAAACTACATATTTGACTCACTACAACTCAGGCGAGCTTGCACTCCAGCTTGGCGTTCAGTGTGGTTCAGACGCTCCGATCCTTTCATTCAGTTTCTTTTGATTTCGGTTTGCGCGGACACCCCCGAGACTAAACAGCCATGGATGCCATCAAGAAGAAGATGCAGATGCTCAAGCTCGACAAGGAGAACGCCTTGGACAGAGCTGAGCAGGCAGAGTCAGACAAGAAGGCATCTGAGGACAGGAGCAAACAGGTCGGCATCCAGAGTGAAACCCGCTGTGGTGCTTTTGTGCAACGGTGCCAATGGCACAGTGCGCCTGGCGCTGCATTGCTCCTGCATGTCCAGTGTTCTGACTGAGGATTAATATAAGTGTCTTTAAATGATAAAACTGACTTTTAAAGATCATTTCAACTTCGCTTTTTTCGCGTTATTTTGTTTCATATCTGGGCTACTTTGAAACTGACATTTACTAATGGATTCTATGATTTAGCTATAGGCCTAATGTCTAATAAGCATTTTCTAATGGCCTATAATAGCTTTATTTCTAAAAGGTTGATGTTCAGTTCATTATTTAGTACAAACGTTTATTATTTTCACACCTGAGAGATTATTTACTGACACCATGAGGTGTCACATGCTTGGTGTGGGTCTGTGAGTAATGATATCTGCCTTCTACATGCGAGTAAATCTCCTCTTATTTCACTGTGTCCAAGCTTGAGGATGATCTGGTAGCACTGCAGAAGAAGCTGAAGGCAACTGAGGATGAGTTGGACAAGTACTCTGAAGCCCTGAAGGATGCCCAGGAGAAACTGGAGCTTGCTGAGAAGAAGGCCACAGATGTGAGTATGGGCTGACAGCACCACTGACTAGTGGAGAGACCCCAGTAGGGCATCCATTACCTAGTGGTTTGACCTTGAACTGCCCTTTAGGGTCCCCTCCTTAAACAAAGATTACTAGCCCCCATAACATTTTACTCTCATGATAATTATGCAATAATCAATTACAAGAGGCCGAAGGACTATATAGGATGAAATGTGAATTGTTAAATTTAGCTCTTGTGCTGTATATGGTAAGGTCACAGCTCACTGGCTAACCAGTGCATTCCACAGCCATTTGGACAAAGCGGACGGCCAGTGTTGGGTTTCAGTCGTGTACTTTACAGGCATATATTGTCCCGTAAAATCCTTGACAGATTTGTGGTTGTACTGGTTTCAGTTGACAGTTATGTCCAACCCTGATTAAATTACCAGTTTATTGACTGGGTTTAATGTTGCACCAATTACGCCTAATTGAATACGTCACAATCAGCAGGACGACGTCAAGACAACAACAACAACAACATTATCAAGATAACGTAAGATTACACAAGACAAACTATCTCAGATCCCTCAAATGGACTTGATGACCGATTGATTGATTGATTGATTGATTGGGAAACTAAAAAAGCAGGCCTGCAAAAAAGAGATACATATCACAGATAAGTAGCACTAAAAACTAGATCTTATGTATATTTGAGCACCATCTACTACATTATGAACCACGAAAAATTAAAATAACAACAACAACAAAAAACTAGAGTGCCTTGTTGAATCACATTAAATTACAAATAAAATCAGGAAATGATTAAGTCGCAATTAATTAATAGCCTAAATAAACAAATACAAAAAATGTCTGCAGGCAGAATTGTTAGCTTCATGAAACAGTAATTGCACTTGTGGATGAAAAACAAGTATGTGTGGTTTAATTGGAAAATAGACAGTATAAAATAAGATTAACAGCTTAGAAGTTTGATAAACAGTAATAATAATGATGATAATAATAATGATACCAATAATGATAAGAAAGAGTAGAAGAAGAAGAAGAAGAAGAAGAAGAAGAACAACAACAACAACAACAACAGCAGCAGCAACAATAGTGTTGTGTTAATTAATTACACAAAAATGTGTTAGGGTTAAACTTAGCCGCTGATATTGCTGAAGCTCATGACTGAAACAGTGCCCAGTGCTTGTGGCTTTGATTTTGATAGGGTTAGCTCACTTTGCCAGTAGGGGATGCACACAGCATCTCGTGACGCTATAGATAGTTGTTTAACCGCCAAAAAGTATAATAAAATTACATGAAATTGATTTTGAAAAAACACCGGGAAAAAGCACAATTCATATTTTTTATTTATTTGATAAATTTTATTATTTGCATGTAAAATCAGGTACTTCCGGGGTTGGTGGCACGTCCCAATCCTCATCAGCGGTTGATTAAGGGCGGTGGGGGCAGGGATCAAACGCGCCGCATCTCCAAGTGTGTGTGTCTCTGTGTGTGAGTCTACGTGGAGGCAGCCCGCACAGAGCTGAGTGAAAACTAGCTTAGCTGGGACAAAAATAGCAAAAATGGCCGGTGGAAGCTCTCTGGAAGCTGTGAAGAAGAAAATCAAGTCGTTGCAGGAGCAGGCCGATGTGGCGGAGGACAGGGCAGCGCTACTTCAGCGGGAGCTGAACCAGGAGAGGAATGCGAGGGAAGCAGTAAGCCGCTGCTAATTATTTAAGGCAATTAGTCCTCAGACTGTCGACGGTATTAGGCGTAAATCTGGTCAAAAAGCGTGGCTGCTAGGCCCAGACAGCGACGCTTTATCCTCAAATACAGTCAGGTATCAGGTGGACGTGTTTGAAATTAGCCCCGTGTAGGATGTGAGTAAACGATGGGTGGATGAAAGGACACCACCCCGCACGTCCAGAATAAACAAACAGCTCTGTAACAAGTAGGCTAACGCTGCGGCAGCACCACAGGTCCTCTGATATAAAATCCTCTCCTGTATAAAAGTCCGGCAGGCCACGAGCTAGTTAAAGCACAGTGAGCTGCTTTTTCCCAATCCGGAATACTCAACTGTAGCCATTTTTGTAGCTAATTTGTTTACGGGACAGGATGACTGTAATACTGTGAGACAGGACAATACAGCTTTCACTGAACAGAGGAGGGAGAGATGGGTAAATCAGTCTAGTATTTTCTATAATGTACTGCTAACATGTGTTAGGTTTAAAATGTATGTTAAAAGGGGAGAAATGCCATCCACCCCTCAGCCAGTGTATAAAATGTACATACAAGAGCATGCATCTCTCCCAGGGCTGTTCCTGACCCAGCCCAAAGTGGGGGGAATGGGAGGGGTGGGATGTTGCAAGCCAGCAAAGCCTAATTGAAGCGTAGTACATGATTTTAGGGTATACCAAAAAATGTGATTTGACAGTGATTGTGGCGTTGTGCTCTCCTAGGCTGAGGGTGATGTAGCTTCCCTGAACAGACGTATCCAGCTGGTTGAGGAGGAGTTGGATCGTGCACAGGAGCGTCTGGCCACAGCTCTGACCAAGCTGGAGGAGGCCGAGAAGGCTGCTGATGAGAGTGAGAGGTGGGTACCTTGCACCTAAAAAACAGACCCCAACACAGTCCACTCATAAGCCCTATTGTTAGTCCTTAATATTATATGAGAAAATTACAGTTGTACTCTCTTGATTTACATCCAGCCTCGCATTAGTTCTCTATCACCTCATTATTTTTAGGTGAAATAGTCTATATGAAAAAGGTTAGGGTGGCAGGATTAGGACTGGATGTTTAGATTTTTAATTTTTCAAACAGAAAAAAAATCTAGTGTTGACTTCATTGTACTATAGTATTGTGTCCCATGCAACTTTTTGGGGCTCCGTGATCATGCTGGCACTGAATGCCTATATATGATAAAAAGGAAAACAAGTTTTATGCCTCCAGCACTGAAATACTAGACTTTGCTAGACTTCAATACACAAAGATTGCACACGATACCTGCTGTCGAGCCACTGACCACTTTGCTCAGTGCTGCCAGCGGTGGCTGGAAGTCATTGCAGTAATGTTCACAAGTGAGTGCTAAATTGATACACAGGGATAGATAAGGTGTTTTCTTAGACGATGTTTTGCATAACAGCATGACAAAATTATTTACTGTTGTCATTTTCAACATTATAAATAATCAAATTTCTTTATCATTAACTTAGAAAAACTTCTTTCAAATAGTGGAAACACCTGAAGCATTTTTATGGAAACTTAAATGATATCTGTTAGTACGACAAGTGCAGGTATTGACGGCGTTGATAATACAGTCACATCCCTCACCATGAGTGTGTGTAATGCTCTAGTTTGTGTTTGTTCATACACGACCACTTATCATGTGCACAGTGTTGCCCATTCTCAGTTGACAGAGCATCATGTCTGTAAAGTATCCAGAGTAATCAAGTGTATGTAAAAGTCTATGTCATCACCACCGTCACCAACATGAGACATCAGTGGGAACCAAGTGCTTTGTGCTAATGTTTCCTTTAAGCCCCATGAGAATGGGATTTCCTGGGCCCTAATAAGACAAACTACTGATCTCTTATCAGCTGTACAGAAGGGATTATCGAAACACATTGTCCTGCTGTCGTGTCTGTTGTGCTCGTGACTTACCTGCCGTACTGTTTTCTTTCCCTCAGAGGCATGAAGGTCATTGAGAACAGGGCAATGAAAGATGAGGAGAAGATGGAGCTGCAGGAGATCCAGCTGAAGGAGGCCAAACACATTGCAGAGGAAGCTGACCGCAAATATGAGGAGGCAAGTTTCTCAGCTGTTCACATCACTCTGATCTTTGAGCTTCGCATTTTCTACATTCTTTTACTTTACTGTAACAGCTGACATCAATGGCCACTTTGTCGGATGCATATTATGCTGCCAACTCATGAATAGTTGTTAACTCAGTTGTTTTTGCTTTACCAAGCTAATGTGGGACTGAACTCTGTGTGTGGTGACTTTAGGTGGCCCGTAAGCTGGTGATCATTGAGAGTGACTTGGAACGTACAGAGGAGCGGGCTGAGCTGTCTGAGAGGTGACAACTTCCTTCCCCTTTTACCTCCATCTGCTCCTCCACGTCACGACTTTAAATAATATTCAAGATGAATTATGTTGTAATTTTATTCTTTTGTCTGTGGCATTTTCCTGCTGGTGCAACCAAACCCATAAATAAATAGCAAATGCTAAGAGCTGGAGGAGGAGCTGAAAACTGTGCAGAACAACTTGAAGTCTCTGGAGGCCCAGGCAGAGAAGGTAAGGAAGGCTGACGAAGAAGATTAATGACAAAAATCAAGAGCTTAAAAGCCTTAAAATATGCTGAAAACTGTCATTTTCATTGTCTAACTCTGGCCTTTGTGTGCAACCACAGTACTCACAGAAGGAGGACAAGTACGAGGAGGAGATCAAGGTTCTTACAGACAAGCTGAAGGAGGTAAGTACACTAATTTTAACATAATTACTAGTGAGTTATTTAAAAAAGTCTGTCCATCCTGTGTTTTTGATTTGGTATTTTTTTAGAGAACTGTTGTGATTTTGGATGCTGACTCATTAGTTATTTGAATTAGGTATGCTGACTATATATGTTTTCTTTATTACAGCACCTAAGTGCTTAAAATGTCCTGTACGGCTGTGGTTTGTAATGTAAAACCTCTTAATACGAATTGCTAATGTTTGAACGTATTCCTCCACTCAGGCTGAGACACGTGCTGAGTTCGCTGAGAGATCAGTCGCCAAGCTTGAGAAGACCATTGATGACCTGGAGGGTATGAATCTTTTCCACTTGATTTTTAGACACTAGAAAAAGTTGTTTTACAAAATGTAGGTGTGCGTTTGTTACAGTTCAAGGCAGTTAGTATGCAACAAGTCAGCACAAAAAAAAACAAGCCTAGTTTTGCCTCATGGAGTCTGTGTAGAGTCTCCTTCTATTGTCATCTAATATACACAAATTCTCTCAAAGTTGTCAAAGGCAAACTCATAAAAGGGACAAAAAGTGCCTCTTTTGTAAACATTGGTGCAGCGTGAGGTTACTTATCTGCTCAGCAGGGCGTTAAATAGTCCTCAGGACAAATATCTGCACTGTCAGTTGTCTGCTGGGGGAGAAAAAACAAGGCAGTGATCCACAGAGGCCGGCGTGATATTATTCATGCTGGCAACAACATTTCTCACCACACTGCTGCTTGGCATTCTGGTGTAGTGACTGTTCAAGGCCAGCTTAGTCCCAAGCAGTCTTCTTGGGGTCATGGAACATGCGAGGTCATTTCTCTGTGACTCCTCAGGAATCTGACACACCATCAGCAGCTGTTCCATGTGCACTTCCTATTTCTGTCCAGCCTTTTTTTTTCAGTTTCTCTATATTTGTTTTCCTTTGGACTTCTGTTCTCTGACACTATTATTTTTTTCTGTTGTGTTCTCATTTTATTACAAATTCTTCACTGCCACCTCGTAATAATTACCACACAATAGATGAGCTGTATGCCCAGAAACTGAAGTACAAGGCCATCAGCGAGGAGCTGGACCACGCCCTCAACGACATGACTTCCATGTAATTGTCAACCTGCAGCGCCTGCTTGAGCCTCTTTGCACTTCTTTTCCCTGTACACCAGCTGCTTGACCACCATCGTCTCCTTTATATTTCTTTGTACCCACCATAACTATAACATCCAACTCTTGTATCTGTTTCAATATTTAAAAAGGACATTTAGCTATGTTTTTGTATAGTCTTAAAGTTTAATGTCTTAAAACAGACATTGTGGTATTCCATGTCTGTGTAATTGAAACCCATTTGCAAGAATTAGAACTTCTCTCACACTCACATTGGTGTGGTTATGATGATATCATGTATCCGTGTCATTTGTGTTTGAGAATACTGTAAACAGGACTGAAGTAATGCACGAACAAATCTCAGCATGACTTTTTATTTCTGAGCTGATTCAGTTGCGAATTGTATTACTTTTTTTGTGAAAAGTAATCAGTGGTGATTTTTTTGCAAGATATGTTGAGGCCATGCATGCAGGTTGCCTATTGAGATGTTGTCGACTGTATCACGAAAGCATTTCTGTGAATCTGATTCACTCATTGTGACTCATGGTTATGAGTGTTTCCTCTTTCTTCTTCTACTAACATGGTCTACTTCTGTGAAGAAGAGAGGCCCCCCTGTGTGTTTGTGAGATTCCCCTTTGTCGAAGGTTGACTGTCACACTTTAGCATCACTGTGGTTTAGGCCTCCGTTTTGCTAAGTTAATGTTGTCCCTCACCGTTTGGCCATTCTGTGGGAGATTGACGAGGCGCGCCACCATCTGTCTGGTCCAGCGCTGCTCCTCGCGTTTTAGCAGAAAGGTCTTGTTATAATCGGAGCGTGGTCTTGGTCCGACCTCCAATTTGTGTTTGTCAGCGTGTTAAAGCTCACAATGCATTTCCATTGTGCACTTTGGTTTCGTGTGTTGTGCCGTGACTCGTGGTTCTCGTGTATTGTGGTGCACATCTAAAATTTTCGCAGCTCCCACACCGACCCCCCTGGTTCACTTTACTTCTTCTCTCCCACACAGATAAATATTTTACACCTCATCAAAGACGTGTCCTGCCGGCTGAGCAGCACCTGTCTGCTCTCTCCAGCCTTCTCTCCATTTTCCCTTCCCTCTCTGTCTTTGCTTTCCTTTCCTCCTCATGTTTTCATCCTCACGTCAAAGTTAATTGCATCCCATCTCTTGTACAGAATCCTAGAATCTTTCTGCATTGTGTAAAAAATAAACACCGTTCCTTCTATGTATGCTGTATCTCTTTACTCTGTCCTTTCTTTTTCTTTTTAATTTCTATTTATTTTCAAGTGGCTTTAATAAAACCAGAAAGCCTTGATTTTAAGTAATGTTTTTGATTTTGTTTCTTCATCTCCACAAGCCATTAGTTGAGCTTTACCATGCTTTTCTTGGTGTAGTTTTTTTAGATTTCAGTGTTCTTTTTGTTTTCTTCAAATATTGTTCTGTGAAGCTGAGGTATTAGAATATCACAGTAGGGCTATGAGCACAGAAAACTAGAACAACTACAGGTAGTTGACTGAAAGCTGAGCCAAGTTGTTTTCTCTTTAAGGATTTGAGACTAATGCATGCAGGCACTGTCCAACATTTAGTACTGTGACAGGAGGTAAAGATTTAAGAATTAGAGGGAATTAGTGTTGGATTGTTATCAGGAATATTGATGTAAAGTAGACTTATGTGGTGTACAGTGGATCACCGAACAGTATGTGAGATTTGTTGAACCTCATCTGGTTGAAAAAAGTTGAAAAATTGGATGAAACTGCTATCGGTGGTTACGACACACAGGCTTTGTATGATGCACAGTATCCTGTCATATATTTAAATAAATATACAATCACACATCCTTAATGTTTGTATTAAAGTCCTTTCCATAAATTCAGACACAGACAGATAAGCAGAAAGTGAGCAATTTTCTGCTGTTGTGTGTTTTGAGACTGCATCAAATGGGACTGCAGGACAATAGTTGAGCCACATCCTTAAACTCCTACCAAACACTCCAAACCAAACTGAGGTCACATAATGGTCAATTCTCATTAATAGTTTATCCAGTTTTGGTGCTCATCAGCCGTATTTGGTAAGATGCATTTAATAGAGATTATAGTGACCAGTTTGACTAATATAGTACACATTGTTTATTTTTTAATTTTGTTGCCGCATCTATTTTGAGATATTTTATTTCAAGTTAATGTTTGCTGTCAGGGTTCTTTTTTCTGGGTTAAATCTGCTCATCATCTGTTTTCGCTCTACACACTTTCCTGCCTTGCTTTACCTGTTGCAAGCAAAAGAGTGGATTGCCTTTAAAAAAAAAAAAGAACATCAAAACACTTTTTGGTCATGTTATTTAAAGGCTATTCAGATATTGTCAGTGTGTTTCATGAAGACTAAAAAAGTCTCCAGTGATCTATTATAGATAAGGTAGGTGTCAACAGGCACTGCGCTTCATCTTTTCCTATTTTCCTCTGATTTCCTGTCCTCTCTGTTTTTCAACGTGCTTTCTGACTGCATAGATCACCTCTACCAGCAAGTTGAGAAAAAACGCCTTCTCACAAATGAACTACGCGTGGCCTTGAATGAGGACTAAATTGTGTGAATGTTTATGATCTGTTTTAAATCTGTGTATGACAATCCGATTCATTGTAAGCTCTTAAGTTTGCATTGTCCACGTACGATGCCTGCGCTGCTTGAAACTTGTGTTGCTGTTTGTAGAAATATAGTTCAAATATAGTGTGATTCAGGGATTATCCAAAATATATCATTATCTAGCCTTACCACTTATACAGTAATCATTTGCTATAAATTGTTGATGTGTTGACGTGTATCAATAATAACTTTGTCGTGGACTGTAACCTTTTGCATGGTTACTTGCATATCATAATGTGAGTTTGCTTACTCAATCTGCTTCTCTTGTTTTCTGTAGTGTCATTCAGCTTTAAAAGCACTAAACTTTAATAATTGTCCTGACTGATGTAGCCAGCTTGCTTATTGATGCAGGCTAACCAGCTAACTCCTTTATGCTCGCTTGTGTGAGATTAAAACTTCTTCATTTGATGTTCTAACAGAGAAACTGTCACATGCTAAAGAAGAGAACCTCGATATGCACCAGATGCTGGACCAAACTCTAATGGAACTGAATAATTTGTGAAAGCACGGTCTGACCCCACATGCACTGTGGTTTTGGCTTTTTGTACTTGCACCTTGCTTACCATGAACCCCTCTTCTCGTACCTTGCCCATGGTGGAGATCAAACAGTCAGATGCTTTTGCTATCGCACCGTCCTGCCTTCAGCGGAACTCAACCAAGGAGCAAAGCTAAGAGGAAGTAAAGCTTAACCATTCCCTCTGATGAAGCCTAAACTGAGAAACAGGATTGTTTTTGCCAGCCAGTTTTGATCTTGAAATGTTGTCTGCATTTTGCAATCCTTAGGATAGCTTTTTTTTCTTCCTTTTTTATGACAAGTCTTCTGGTGAAATGACATGTGCCATTGGTTACAAAGATTGTTTTCTACATATGCATTTAAGCTGATCTGGTACGTTCCATTCCACCACGATTATGCACATACCAAAGGATAAAGTAAAGAAATTTTGCACTTAGTTAAACCTCAACATTATGCACATTTTGCAGTCTGTAAGTTAAACTAGGTCTAAAAAGACAAAAACTTTCCTCACAGGTGTAGGCATACATTGGCCATGCCTGTCAGTATATATACTGGTGCTACTGTTTTGTTAAGCAATGACAGAAAATGGCAATGCATTACAGTATATTCTTAGTTTTCTGTAAACCAGGGTTCAACATTTTTTCATCTTTTCTATAAAGTATAATTTCAGTCATCTGGTTGTGCATTTTTTTAGCATTGTATTAATGTAGATGTTTCAAGTGTTCATCATCTGAAATGTACAAAATATGAATATAAATAAAAGCACGTTTTGAAAGTTTTCTAACTTTGTTTGTTGTGCATGTATAGCTGTTTTGTCTGTATGTATGTGCCCCTAAATTAAAGGTCTTATCTGATGCAATCTGAAAGGACAACTTATTCAATAGAATTTACCCTCCACGCAAACATGTAAAATGTGTTAAATGCTCAGAATAGATGGAGATCTGTTTGTTTTGCAGCCTTATTGCATTACTCCTGGCTCAT
>JAQQZW010000001.1:23163679-23173917 GCA_029814745.1 Zanclus cornutus | reverse complement strand
TGTATGGTCAACTTTAAACATAAGTAAAGCTGTTCTTCATTAAGACAGCCACAGGGTACATAAGACTGGCTCAACTCTACAGACAGCTATTTTTTTTTACCTTTGCCTTTCTGTCACCTATTTGTTTGATTTAAAACCATTATCAGAATATCCTGAATAGCATTTTTGTTTTACTTGTTGGAAAAAAAACATTAATAGGGTATATTTGTGTGAATGAAATGAACAGGTAAGTTGACTGGCTTCTTTACATGAACATAGATTGGAGTGCTTGTAGCATGAACCTTTAAAAGACATGTGCCCTAAATGGCAAGCAAATTCTTTGCACTTTAATGTTTACAGACACTTTTGTAAACTTGATATGGAGGAAAGTGTTGCCAAATGCAGGTGTTGTCATTTGAATGAAAATAGCAAAAATAAAAGTTAGTATTTCCTTAACTGCTTTCAGTTTACTGACTCTTGTAATACTTTATATTAAGTGATTAATACTGTGCCAAAGGCACTGAAGCACGATAAAACATTGTTAAGGGGCAAACAGTTACACATGCTTTAAAACAAGAAGGTAAACTGAATGGATCAGATACAGTCCTCCAACAGGCTCCTTATTACACACTGCACTGTACAGCATTATTTCATTTGCATAATCTCTGTTTGTGCATGATTTTGAAAAATCTAAATTATTTAAGGTTATTAACATTTGAGGACCTGTCACAACAACTGCTAATTAGCCAATTCATTGTAAGCGTGTTGTGAGAGGACTAATTATTCTCATATCATTAATTCAGAAGATAAACTGCTGTACCATTTTGTTGCTTGTCAAGTGTTTACAGGTATCCAGAGAATGTTTTAATTGTTAATAACTGTTATGGCTGCAACTAAGTCATCAACACAAGAATCTGAAAATTGGTGAAATGAGTAGTTAATTTGCAGCACCAGGTATGGGGATTGTTTGTAACAGCCTTATTTTATTCATTTGTTAATGACACAGCACATATGGAGGACTATTACAAATACTGTAGTGGTAGATGGAAGAATATTAATGGTGTAACTTCACAATAGTTCTGTAGTCTAGTAGTCTGTAGCTCTTTTAGGAGACCCAACACTGAAGACTCATCTCTGTGATCAACTGATTTGAAGCCTTGAGGCTGAATTCAAATGAGAATATTCTACAGACTATGGATTTTTGATTGTAAAAGTTACACAAATCTACACCTTTTCATGCAGCCCAAAACTGTATCTTAACCCAAAGAAAATAACTGTGTAGAAGGCCAATATTCTCCTTTCCGCCAATCACGTTTCTATTTCATTTTCAAAGGAGTGTAGTGGATGCATTTACAACGACAAGGCATAGGTCGGCCTCGTCTTTCATCTATGAGTATGAGAGCCACGAATTTGCCCAACTCAGACCACATTAGGTGACCACATATAGAAGGGGATATATAAAATATAAAATTCAAAGGATTAGACAAGAATATTTTTTCGTAGTTCATTAAAAGAAAAAATCAGAGAAAAGTCCTGAGACATGAAAAAAACTGTTAAAACATACCCGGATTAAAAGTGTCTTCTCTAGCAGATTCAATGTCCAATTCTTTCTTTTTTGTTGTTAAATTCATTTTATATTTAGATAAAAACATGATATATACCAACTATAGTCTCTGAACTGCTCTAGACCTCACCTGAGATGTTCATTTCCATGTCCATCATAATTTATTTTATCACAAATAAATACTGACGGCCAATACTGTAAAGAGCCTATAAACAGTATTATTTACAGATAAACTAGGCCATATATCAAGACTAGGCTAGATGGAGGCAAGGCAAAATAATGTAGAATGTTTTTTTATTAAACAAAAATCCATTTAAACTCGATTTGAACATGGACCAGTGATACATTTGAAACCATGTGGGTCTGTTGTCCCAGTTTCCTGCTGTCATAATAAATAATGGAAAATGTTGAAGTAAATACTAACATTTTGTTGCAAAGATTAGCTGTATGTAACATTTTGAATTAGGAATGAAAATATCATAGATGTCAACCTGTTCAGGGCGTATTCCTGCCTCTGGCCGAATGTCAGCTGGCAGAGGCTTCAGCACCCCCGTGACCCTGATCATTTTCAAAGCTTGAGTCATCAGTGGAACATCAGCAAAATGTACTATTTTAATGTGTACTATGCAATGTTTTTACAGGCCTAAAAACAATCAATGAGACAGAGCTACAAGAAATAACATTTTGCAATTAGTTAATGTGACTTTATATCCATATGTTTACATTTGTAATGTTTATTAAAGCACAAAGGATCAAAAAACAAAACAAAACAAAACAAAACAGAATTGTTGCTTTAAAAAGTTTCATAGCGCAGCTTTAAAATAAAAAAGTTTAAAAAGGAGCAGCATCACTTAATAAAGTTACTCCAGACAATGCAAAGACATGTTTGCTGTTTCATGCTTTCTATTTGACTAGAGCCATCATCAGGAAAATGTAGAGGTGTTGGCAGCAAATAATACCACATTGATGGTGTAACACTGGTGTTAAAATCCTCCTGATCCTTATAATTAAAAAGGGAAGAAAAAAAAAGGGCAAAACTTGCTTTTATTGTCCTCAGCAGCCAACATGTAAGCTGATAACCTGGATGTGTAACCCTTTAGTTATTACTAGACCCATCACATTAATCTAGTTTACAAAAACAACAATGCCTATCGCATGCCATGGAACAAGTAAATAAGTAATGACCTGCTTGGCTCTCGACACACACAAAGGAATCCTGTTGAATATGGGTGCCAAACCCTGGCTCAGTCTCTGTCTGTCACAGCCGCCTGGGTATTAATGTCTCAAGTGGAGGTGCTGTGCCTCTAATCAGGACCCCTTCCGGCTCAACCAGTCGTGTAGAAGAAGAAATGACTCATGCTATTCAACTTCGAGCTCCACCGTGAGTAGCACCACTCAGTGGTGAAGCTAAATCATTAGTCCATGATATAGAAAGGACCTGCATGAAGTAAATTTTACTAATAACTGCGGACAACCTGTGATGCAGAATGCCTTTCCTTTATGACTGCAAATGAAAGGTGAGCCTAAATGATTCATATGAACCCAATTTGTCAATACGTATCATAGCAGGACAGCCTGAGTTAAATGTTCAATTTTGACAGGAGGGGACACTGAGCAGACCTTTAGGAGACATGCTAAGAAGTAAATTGCTTTTGGGACCTCTCCGACGAACCAAGAGGTAGGGCCCCTGTCATACTCACAGGAAGCTAAGTGAATTAACAGTTACCATTAGACACTTAATAATTAAAATGCTTTAATAATGGCTCAGAGGGAGTCACTTTAACTGCATTAACATTACATGATCATTGTTTTCATTCTCCTTAGCAGAGGGAATGTGGACCAGTGATACATTACTTTTGAGGTTTTAAAGAATGTGAGATCAACAGTAACCAGGTGCTATTCCAAAGCTATGAGACGACCATGGCATGGATGGCTTCTGGGGGCAACAAGAAAGCGATGAGATGAGATGAAAATCTCTCTGGCTCCAAAATAGGATTTACATCTACTCACTCTTAGGTAAAATAAGATAATGACTTCCTTCCCTCCTCCATTCCAGTATATAAATGTGTTGACTCTGCAGGTATAGAAAACTGATGTAAAATCAATCATACTATTAAAAAAAAAACCCAGCTAAGCTTTTGGAGCAAGAAAAGTATAATTTTCACATTGAAATCTTTACAAACGCATCTACTCCTTGTACCTCAATAAAAATTCAAGAATCTATGAATATGTAAATTTGTTCTTATTGTTGCAATACCTAAGATGTTCCCTACTTTCCTGTAAAGTCCATTCTCAGTGTAAATGCACTGGCAACTTTTTTCAGTTTTTTTTTTTTTGTTGTTGTTGTTGTTTTTTTTGCTATATCTAGGTGTATCGATAAAAATTTCATCTTTCAATATGTGGCTAATGTTTATGTTTACTGATTTATTTTAGTAAGTAAATACCATCAACCACCCCAGACCCCCTGAATGTCACAGAGCATTTCACATACTTCCTAAGAAGCTGGTGGAGACCAAAAACAGAGCTAAATGTAGAGTGAGCTTTGGACTGACCTTCATCAGAAACACTAACTTCATATCTGTATCCTCCAGATTTGAAAATAAGCAGCTGCTAACAAGTTTGTCACATTAACTTTACAGGTGTTTACACCTTGTTTCTGCTGCCCCCAAATGGCCAAAGCACAGTTATTGTAGGTTTAATGTTTTGATCCCACTACATATATGTGGAACTGTTCTTAGCTGTCAAGCTCCAACAGTACATTTTAGATTATATTTTTTCAAGATACCATTCAGCAGCACTAGACAGGCAATGTTGACCATGTTAGCTGACTGATATTGAAACGTCCTGAAAATTGAAAATATTGCTGCAAAGTCAATAATCAATCTATACATCTGACTCATTTTCAAGATGCAAACTTAGTACAGCTACTCACCTAACAACCAGGTACTGTGGTAAAACTAAACTACTGCAATATCGGACATGATCTCACAATCAAAATGAGCTAGTATTAATAGACAGCATTTGACGTTCCCAGTGGTCTATGCTGTTCATGCATTTACTTTAAGAGTGGTTTCGTTTATGAATGTTGTTTCTTTTTAAGTGCGTGGAAGAGATTTTAACGCTGCTCTATTGCACCAAACAGCTGGGTATATGTTAAAAAGAGTCAATCTTATTGAGAAGGAATACATGTGGTGAGTATGACTGCATTACTGCTGCGGTCTGACAGATTCAGAACACGTCTCACACAGGACCCTCTTTCAAGAGGCTCTGAAGCAGGAGAAAAATACAAATAAATTATACATCACGCTTTAAAAAGCTTCTCAGGTTCCCTTTTTGAAACATATTTCTTAAGTGCACAGGATACAGAGGTTCGCTTGGCGGAAGAAATTCACTCAGGAGACTGTTGTCATGGCTACAGAAGATTTTTTTTTCTCTTTCTGCATTTACATAAAAATACAGTTTTCTTGTGGCACCCTCCCTCAGATGCTTGTTGTGCAACTTTGGATAAAAGTGGGTCAACAACAGAAAAAAGGAAGAGAACTGGAAACAAGATGAACTGAGAGACCAAGCTCAATCACTTCAGTCCTCTTGAGATTAAATATGAAATATTAAAACACTTTTTTTAATTTGCTAATAGAAAGGAACACCAAGTATAAACAGAAAATAAATCAAAAACATTTTTGGAGTCTGTGTAGTGAAAGTTCTGTGCCTTTTTTTTGCCTTCACCTCAAGAAAAAGAAAAAGAGAAAATATACCAATAATTTGTCTTGTTGCTCCTGCATATGTTACAAGCAATCAGAAGGATGTATGCTAGTTAGTCATGTGATAAACATGAGGACAGAACTGAGACAGTCATCTGGGAGATGGGACGCTACATCACTCTCTGCTCCAAAGAACTGCATAAAATAATCTACTGAACATCAAAATTAATTCAGCAGTCCAATGTGTAAGTATGTAGTTATGCATGACTTGCTCCATGAGCAGTAAATTTAAAACAGTTTTGAGTTAAAAGCTCAACTCTTCAGGGAAATGACTGCCACAGATTCAACATTTTTCTACTGAAGCCACGTACGGAGTTAAATTCAATGTCTTGCGTCTGCAACAAATGCATATTTATATTAGCTATAATCTGATGCTTGTTTTCCTGAGTACTTGATTAATCCTTTGATCTTTGAAATTGGAGAAAAATAGTAAAAATTTTCTTCACAACATTCCAGAGAAGAATGTGACATATTTAAGTCTTTTTTTTACCAATTGATACAATTATAATCGACAAAATGATTAATTGCTTCAGCTCTCCATATATGTCATTTTCTATTTTGTTTAGACACCGTACTCTTATCCTGAAGTTTACTTGTGTCACTTATTTTGCAATTTTTTTTTGCCATTATGCACTATTTAATACCATATTGAATAATATAAAGGTCTTAAAACATTGACTTTAACACAACTACTCAACATTTCTGCCTTTCTAAAAGGAAAGTGACCCAGAAAACAATGGTCCTTATCAAGACAACTGATATGGAACTGTAGCACTTTCAAACAAACACAACTGATCAAATTATCACATACCAATGGACAAACAATGGACAAGGGGCTTTTGGAGTCCACTTCTCTGGGTTGGTAATTCAGCCTTGTTTTGCAGCATTCCATTAAATAGAAATATTATAGATGACTTGTTAATCATGTTGACATACTCCATATAGACAGGTGACAAATTACAGGGGAAACCAACGATAAGTGTCTTTATATGGTGCTGGGCCGTCATGACAGACTAGAACAGCTTCAGTGCACCTTGGCACAGATTCTACCAGTCTTTGGAACTCTGCTGAGGAATGGAACACCACTCTTCCAAAAGATATTCCCTCATTGGGTGTTTTGATGATGAAAAGAGTGCTGTCTTACATGTCATTCCAAAATCTACCATTGATGTTCATTTGGGTTGCCTGTGAAGGTCATGACATATAATTCTCATCATTTTCATCCTCATTCAGTTCAGTCCATTCAGTGACCCCTCGTGCCCTATGGATGGTAGTGTTGTCACTCTGTTTCTCCACTCATTTTTCAGGTGTTTCCTTTAACTTGTCATCTGTCTGTAAATTGTAGCTCACACCTTTGCAAAAATCTTGTTCTCTTCCAGAATTTGAAATAATTGTTAGTTGATTTGACCTACTTGAGTGCATGGCATGGACTGAGGAGTCAGTGGGGTGAAGAGGTTAACAGGTCTGGTTGTTTTTTTGTCTCTCATATGTTTTACTTTGGAGATGAAGGTAACACCACCTAGGAAGAGGTATGTTTGCAGTCTTTCATATTTGTCCCACTTGCTGTGCGGCAGATTGTCTTCTGTCTTCTTGCAAAATGAAAGATCAAAACACCAGCTCGGAGCTGAAGTAACCAAACTTTAGAATGCGGGGCTGTCACTTCATCTGGCAGAGTACAAAACTTGTTGACAGATTCAAGGTGCTCAGCAGCCTGACTACAGCACCAGGGGAGTACGTTCTGCACCTTACACAACTGTCCATAGCAGTATGAGCGGGGTAATTTTTAGTGCTTGTCTGCATTGTCTCGGGCTTGGATCTGATTTAACTGCATGATGTCTTGGAGAGCTGCAGGCCTGGCCTAGATCTGTTGGCAATCAGCAGTGTGTTGGACTAGACTGCTCTGTACAAAATTACAGAGGCAGCTGGAGGGGCCGTGGATATGATTTCTCTGAGATGGAGCCTGTCCAAGACTGTGATTAAAGAGCATATGAGCACTGATTAATATGATCATCTTCCTGATGACAGAGGTATTTTTATAATAAATGGATGTTTATGATGCCAGCCCACAGTGATCATATGTCCCCACATTCTGCAAAACGGTGGTGGTGGGCTTAATTTGAAATTTTAATATTTCTGATGCCGGATGCCAAACATTAGATTTATTCACTGATAAGGGACTGAGAGCAGCTGCGTCTGTGTGGAACCACAGATAAGTGTGACTATAGGGGTTGGAACCTCTAAATAATAGCAGTGCCTCAGGATTCTGACCCCGTGTGCGCCATCAGTCCACAGCATAGTGCATTTTGTGAATTATCTCACTTATCAATCCCGGTAGAGCTCAGATGTCCAATCAGGGTTTGAGATTGGAGCGCAGGGCCCTCAGGCTGTGCTTTGACATTTAAGGGAAGCAAAGAGGTGGAAGGCCGTTTGGCTGCTTAGCGGCTCCTGTAAATATCCACAGTCACCGCGCTGGGCTCTCGCCCTAATCGGCTATGTGCCTTTCCACTCCACAGTCTTTGTTTTATTAAGATAAATGATAAAGCCACTGTGTATGCAAAGGCATATCTCTGCTTAGCCTGATCATGTATTTGAAAATACATGCCTTGCAGCTGCTTGTAGGAGAAAGGTCAGCAAGGCAGTGTATAAGCAAACCCAAGCGTGTACATTATAACAAGTACCAGTGCTTTCATTTCTCATCTGGCCTGTGCCTGTTTGTTTCACAGTGTATTCTCCCTGACAGTCCATGCGCTGAGCCGGAGTTAGATAGCATCATTATAACACAGCTCACCATCAAAAGGGATATGGACAAGCATGGCATATTTTTATGACTTCATCAGGCTTTCTGGGCAATGAATTGTGCAGATCTCAGGAAATACAGCAATTTAGAATGAGGATATCAGGCTGTACATCACGCAGGCAGGCAGTTTTTGGGGATTTACTTTGATTAAGTGGGTTCAGATGGAAAACGGTCTGTGAACAAAACCAAGGTTTATTTACAAACTCTCAAAGCTTTTCCTCTGTTTGTGACCCTGTCATTTATTTCCAACGACCTCCCTGAAACAAGCCTGCCTCTCAAAGCGTTTAGCTCCATCTCACCACGCCACCTCACATCACATTACATCCAGCACACACATGCAAGCCTGCTGTGTATTGTAATTTTAATTATGATTGACAGAATAAGTCAACAAATGTTCTTATTTGGTACTCTGGGACATATATTACAAACAACAGGGCCCTGTGTTTCTTATGAGAATGGTTAAGGATTTTAAATCAAGAGGTTCAGTTTTATGTCTGTGGTAAATACACAATTTTGGCAAAATCAAGCTGCAGTGCACATTTAGTTTATGTTCCGTGTCATTGTCCTTTGAGTCATATTGCTGTTTCCCATCTGTCCAGCTAATCATTATGACCTTCTAAAACATGACCTGGTTTCTGCGAGACAGAGGAGGAAATTACAGTTCACACCTGGCATTATTGAAATGCGTCTCAACTGATTGCTTATGATAAGATCTGCTCCACTGCTCATGTTTTGTGTTATCTCTGAGAAACTGTGAAAAGATCGAACATACATTTGCAATTTAGTAACAAAGATCAAGAGGCGCATCACTGTGGCTTAACTATATGCGGTCAAACGTATTCCTGTTGACTGCACGATTTGCCTTGAACCTTCAAATCTGAATGAGTCCAGTGAGATTATCTCTACCGCAGCAAAATGTGGGGATTATGTTATCGGCCCTTTTAAATAGTCTCCTAAATTTTCTCTTCATTTTCTATCACTGAAGATTTTTTGAATTGTTCTCACCAATAGAGGATCCTTTTTTTTTTTTTTTTTTGCAAAAGACAGAGAATATTGTCGTCTTGGGCAATTTGAGGACATTTACCATTTCACAATAGAAATATGTCCACTGTCAGAGAACTGGCTGTTGTCATAATCCTTTTAATATCTCAGGTTATATCAATCATGGGCAGTGTTGCAAATTATTCAGGACTGCTTTCTGTTTGCATTAATGTAGTTGAACAAGCTAAAACAGCCCAATGCAGTTATCCCACATGGATATTTTAATAATGAAGACTTTACCAAATGAATTACTAGAAATACATTGCTGTATTGCAAAAATAGATTGATGACATGATTAGAACCTGATCTCTAAATCGGCTGTGCTGATATAGCGCCCAGTATTAGCTCATAGAGCTTTCTGGGAAAATCTGTAAACTGTCAACCCTCTATCCTGTCAGCATGTTTTGGGTGCACTCAAGTAAACCTGTCTGTTTGTTAAAGGATCACCCCAATGTGCATTTTAGTACCCATTGTGAACAGGGCCATCATTTCAGCATCACTAGTATATGATTATGTAAATTTTGGTTTTGGTATGATGGTGTTAGGATGACTCTATTCTTGCTCTACATGTGGGGAAAATAAATATTGCAATTGCAGACCCCATACTAGCTGACTTGAAGAAATCAGGGAGTGTGCTAAGAGCCGCTGATGATAGGCTGCCAGCCCTGCTCCCTAATTTGGACACTGACACAGGAAAGCTGAGTGCTTCTTCAATAAGCGGGGTCCCTGCTGGCTTAACAATTATGTAACAAAGCTGACCAGTGATTTCTGCGTCTGTTACACTACTGAATGGCATTTCAATATTATATGAAAGCGTGTGGCGTTGAACATCACTGTGGGTTAAAATGAACTCCCTGTCAGGAGGCATTGGAGGGGCAGTCATGCACAATGCGCCTTGTGTGTGCATGTCAGTGTAGCATGAATGCAATTTCCCCCACTGACCTTCCACTGTTATTATGATTCCTGGCTTCAGAGTTGCACACAGGGCTATACTTAAGCTGTTAGGTGTGGGTGATGCACTCAGCAAATCACACACCAAAAAACATTTACTTGCTTGAACACAGGCAGAATTCAAGGAGGGATTGTATTAGCTGAG
>JAQQZW010000001.1:23098294-23108597 GCA_029814745.1 Zanclus cornutus | reverse complement strand
CTTCTACCCACATTCTCCTCGCTTCTTTTTCCTCTGTCTCTCTGTCAACCCCCCTACCTCTGCTACCTCTAAAACTGAGGTGAAATCTGAAACAGTTATCCCCAAAACATTCCTGCTAAATCTCAAAAGCCAACGCATGTGCCTCTCCCACACCTACACCTACACAAACACACACACATACACACACACAAATGTGCACAGGCAACCACAAAAACACATAACATATCAACACACACTTGCATACCCGCTCAAACTTGCTCATACAAAAGGACTGCTTCTGTGCACACACACACACACACATTTGAGTAGTGAGATTGAGAAATTGAGAAGAAGCAGGTCTGTGGGTGAGCAGCGGCAGAGAGGTCTGCTGTAATCCCGGGGTACAGGAGGAGGAGGAGGAGGAGAAGGAGTGGGAGACCATCAGCAGAAGGACATCAGTCAGACACCTATGTGACATACATCCATTGGAACTGAGTGAATGAATGAGTGTATTTTGTAGATGTTAATGGAGGGAGAACAAAAAGTAAGATATGCAAGAAAAGATATTAACATAGTCAATTAACATAGATATTAACATCAGAATTTTGTTAAATAGTGACAAAATTTAATCTTTAGGGTTTGTGTTCATGGACATGAATTTCATTTATTTTTCATGACACTCAGCACAACTGTCTTTCATGCCTGCATCACGTTTGTATGTTTGACAGATGCAGTACATTTATGGAACTCTCTGGAGTCACAGGGAGGAGGTTGTGGTGAAGGGTTGATGCACAAAGCACAGGATGCTCACATGAGAATCCAGGGTTGGAGTCCGCCTGTGGTTATGTTTAGGCACCTGAAACACTTTACTTTAGTTAGTTAGTAACACTTTATTTGTGTGCACAGACATGAATCCCCCTTTTGGAAATCGTACTTACAGTCACAAATTTACACAAAACCACTGATCAAATTACATGACAATTTCAGGATATGCTACAATACAGGACTGCAGATGTACATTATTTACCTGTTGTTCCTGCATTGAGCTAGCTTACTTGATTTCCCTGACCTCAGATCTTAAAAATAAAAACTGTTCCTCCTTTTCTTTTCTTAAGTCTCAGAGTAAAGAGTTTTATTCCTTTCCTTTGATGTTGTGCTGCATTCTTTTTCTTTAGATTGTCCATTAGCAAATTGTGGTTTTCTGTGATTGTTGGAGTTCAGAAATGGTCCACAATAATGCACTGCGTGGTTATGATGAAGATAAACTGTTCCCACAGATAAACATTGGAAGCCCAGTGATGTTGGGATACGTTTATAACCACAGAGGTCGGTCAGTTTCGATTGAGATGAAACCTGCATAATTTCCTGTAGATGATCTTTCCTCAGATTTAATTAAGTGTATGCCACACAATTCTTGTCTGTTTGGCATCACAAAACCATGACCACACCATTTTCTGAAAAAACTCAAATGCATTTTCTGTACATGTTTATTGTTTGTCAATAAATATACAGTAAACTAAATCAAGCATTAAATTGTTACATAAGCAAAAAAAGCAACAACAACAAAAAAACACCTGCCAGCTTGCTTCATGCTTGTGAGATGACATAGGCTACCTGATGACCTTTAATCAACAGACTAGTTGCCAAAACTGCTTCCACAAAGACTTAAATGTGTAATGTTTAAATTAAAAATCACCCACTTCCATGGTTTGAGAGACAGTTGCTTTGTGCAGGACCTTTTACTGTGGGCAGCAGAAAGCCTTTATGATCTGTTTGCGTTGCTGACGTACTGACCTGCTTCCAGTACATGCAACATGCAGGTTCTCTGTTAGGACTCACCAATGGTTTGCAGGGTCATAATAAAGCTCAGAAACTTTGGTTGGTTTAAGAGGGAGTTTATGATTGTATTCAATGACTACATTTATATTCAGCGTTCATCAATGAGAGAATGACCTAAAATTAAAATATATGAGATTAATTCATGACTGAAAAATCAGATCAATGAGGAACACAAATCACTGCACTGGTATCATTTATAGATGCACAAAACACAGTTTATAAGCCCAAATGAATGAATGAATGAATAATCTTCCATTAATCTGGAATAAACTGATTTTAGATATGATAAAAAATGACTGTCTCGTATCAGCTGGTAAACAGAATTAATCTAATAGATGGAAAGACACCTAAAAACACCTGGAATGCACATTTGGATATTTTATCAAAGGCAAAAAGTCTCATATTTCTCCTTGAGTGTCAGTAGCAGTGATGCTTCACTACACCTGGACTTGGCGACGATGAAGAAACTTTGGCTTAAACAAATGTGAAAGTTCAAAGAAGCATATTATAATTCTGCCTGGCCAACTTCAAGCAGACGGAATGACAGTCTTGCAGTGTGGGTGCTTTGTTCCAACGCCTTGCGAGTCTCAACACATTTCAGATGGAAACATGGGAAAGTTTTCCCTCAATTGCATCTAAGCAGCCTTCTGTCCATCACTTCAACCACCCAGAGGTTTCATCATGCAGCAGTTGCCAGAAGAATGGCATGTTGGCATGCAGCAAAATACTCAGTTTTCAACTGGCTGGAGTCCACCCATGCATTCGACTACTGATTGAACTGTGCTCCTGTGATTTCATGACAAGACACGTTTCTTTGTGTGTGAGAACAATCATGGAAGTGTTTACTTAACTACAGCATGTGTGTGTGTTTTGGCAAGCAGGGTTGTAGTGGGGAGTGAACACAAATAAACTCTGTTTACATACATTTTTAATACAAAATAGCTGTTTAGTTATCATTTTATGATGGTTTGACAGTCACTTGTCATTGTGCGAGTTTTTCAAAGTTTGAGTCAAAATCAACCTGTGAGAATACATCTAAGACTCTCTTAAGACTTCTCTTGTGCCTTACATGTGTGAAAGGGTAACTCCAGACAATGTTCAAACCTGTTTCTCCTGTCATTGTCTGGAGTTCATAATGAAAAATAACTTTACATTTACACCAGCTTATTACCATGATTTGCCAGCTTTGTGAAGGTGACAAAAGAGCCAGGGTTTAAACTTCTCCCTCTCTCTGGTTTCATGTCTTCATTTGTTACAAAATATTTCTGTTTCATTTTTTCAATTTTTTCATGCAAACAACTGAGTGCAACTCTGCGAATGTCCTCCCGGGGAGACTGTCTGAAAATGTGTCACAGGATAAAAACCAAGTTGCCTCTCTCCCCTCTCTATATAAAGCCACAATCTATTCTTGGCTTTGGACACAAGAAAAGTTGGCCCAGAAAGTAATTGCAGAATCATCCAGTATAGACGTTGTGTGGTGATTACCAATGGGAATTTGAACTTTTCTTCTTCCGTTTACTTATTTTAAGCACATTATAGTCATGATAAGTGCTTCCGAGTTCAAAATGACTGTCTGTCTAAATACTACAGTCAACATCATTATTTCAAAAGTCAGACAAGCTGCTGTTGGGGTCCAAAAAAGGAATGTATTTATTTATTTTATTTTTTTTTTTACAGATGAATGACTCAACATTTATTGAATTTCCTGACACAGCTACTGTGTGATCAAACCCTTGAACGGTTTTAGAATTTTAGAACAAAACAGAAGTAAAGCCCTGAGCACACATAAACATATAGCAGGTCGGGAAGACAATATCTCTTTTAATGACAGGATGAGAAGAGAGACAGTCAAAGACAGACTGTTTGCCTTGCTGACCATTGACTAGATTAGAGACTCAGTCCTTCAGCAGTGGACCAAAGACAAACAAGAGAGATGGACAGGGTGGGACGGGAAGGAGACTGTCCCAAAGATGAGTGACACAGCCCAGCCAGTTGTGTCCCATGATTAGACCTTTATGTCTATGCGGTCTTGGCACTAATCAAAAGACTAAGTCAGAGCTAATGGTTAGAAATGACGGCTCAGAAAAGGGTCAAATGGGGTCAGTGGGTGGGCCAGACAAGGTCTTTGTACTGCCCTTTTCTCACCCCCTAATTAGTTGACATTGAGGGAGGAGGAACGGCAAGGGAGGATGAGGATAGAGAAATACAGAGGAGGAAGAGAAATGGGAGACAGAATGGGGGGGAGGATGGTGGGTGGACAGGGTAAATGTGAAAACCTGAAGACGTTCGTCCTGTAAGATCTTAGGCAACAGATGGAGAACAACTGGGGAGGGAGTGGATCAGAGAGCAGTGGGAGTGGTGCAGGGTGTCATGTCTGCTACTGTTACAGCACATTTGACGCAGAAACACACAGTGTGACGGAAACTGACACACCATCACACACATGTCATCATACCTAAACAAATGCTTAGTCAAGCTGTGATAAACGCCCTTAGGTGTTCCATTCAGCTGCACCAAATTCCTACTGTTTAATTCACAATATTTGAATTATAAATGTCCCCACAGCCATCACAGCCACATCAAACTGTTTACACAAATAGTTCAATTCAGTGGAAAAGTTAATGGCCTCATGTTAGTATGGTCTAACATCATATAGACATTTTATGACAGTGTAGAATGTGATTAGCTGTGATGACACTAAAAATCAACCAAATACCTGCAAAACTAATTGCATTCCCATCAGCCTCAGCTGCTTGTGTATAAATTGTAAACATTAGCATGCTAACCTGTGAGTAAGAACATGGTAAACACTGAACCTGCAAAACATCAGTACATCATTGAATACTGTGAAAATAGTTTATATATCCTGTCAAAGCAGGCAAATGTGAATGGGGTCGTGCTTTTCAGTGAAGAATTTTTGTGCAAGGGGAGCTGAGCAACCAGGGAAATCTGGCCAATGCAAGAAGAGTCAACATGCTTGTTTTACAAGAGACCTGGCTGACACTCAACACCCTACAAGATTAGCATTCTTTCTTTCCCTGCTTCAGTGATTAGGTTTGAGCAACAATGGTCCCATTGCACAAGAAAATTTTGGCGGTGTATGTGTTGATCTCCTGGTGAAATGTGGCCTTGATCAGTTTTGAGAATGATAAAAACCCATCTCTGAGTTCACTAGCTTTTATTCTTGAGAGACTCCTGAACTCCCAAACTTTCCACTACTCATCTCATGTGGGGACCTGGAGCTGCCTCTGCCTTATCAGAGCTGGGCAGATTTATCAAGGGTTTAGCCTGCACCCTCACCATTTCCACAATTAACACAAAATAACCACACTTTGAAAACAAATTTTCCACTGAAATTAACACAATGACTAAGTTATGACATTATAATATTAGAGGTGATTCAACAACTTCTTTCTGCAGTTTTGGTTTATTTACATCTTCCTTTTCAAAGAATTCAAAGGAGCAGCAGCACTGATGGGGAGAAAACACAAACAAAAAAGGCCTCTGCAGGCCAATAAACCCCAGTTTTAAACACATCAAGGTACGTGCCATAAGGCAACCATGAAGCTTCCAGACAGGCACCATTCGGCTGCAGAAGGGAGGCAGGGGAGTTCTCAGCCTCCAAACACCATCCCAGTGGACAGAGCAGCCAGCCGCAGCCCCAGACAGCTCCCAGCATCCTGTAAACACTGTCCATCTTGGCTACCTTTTATTTGAAAGGTGTGACAAACAATGGCAGCCCTGCATTGTAAACATGTGAGCTCATGACTGGTTGGAATTTCACAACTGCTGAATTAGTCCTAAAAAATTTGAGCAGAGTAAAACCAAAATGCACTTTGACACAAAATAAACCATTACTGGTCACTGAGGGAGATGCACTACGAGGTCATGGGCTTTGCCAAACTAGTAGACAAGTAGAAGCAAGGCAAGGGTCAGACACCGGAGGGGCAACAGTAGGATGGTGTTGGAAAAGGAGGGGTGCTGGCTGCATTCTCTACTCGCAATACTTTTGAGTTGAAATGCAAGATCAGGTAATCCAGAGAAAATAAACTTTAGGTTAAGGTGGCTCCAGGATATGAGAGATGGTGTTTAGGTTAAAAAAAAAGGATGCCTTTATGCTGATTTGTCAGATCAGATTTGCACAGCAGGAGGTTGTATTTCTTTACATGATGGTTAGGAGGCCCTCAGCCAGCTTTGACAGGGAATCAACTTCTTGCAAAACAAAGCCCTGTTCACCGGGCCTTCACACTGCTTGGGAGCCATGAGCCAACAGTAGCTCAGAGGTAAACAAATGAGGCTTCAATCAGCCAATAGGAACACAAGAAACTAAAGCTTGCATCTCTTAACACAAGGTAAAGTTGTCAGCCTGCCATGTCTGTCCTCACTGCTGGACTTATTTCACCTTAAATTTGTCATTAATTGAGTTCCAGTTATAAAAAACAAGCAAACCACCTTATTCAGAAATTGCTGGCTAAAAAATCTAATTATTGGTAAAAGAGTGTTTGTATAAAATAATAGGAGAAATTTCAACTCTAACTTACATGTCTTTACTCACTGTTTCTGCACAGCTGTTTGTCAGGGATCCCAGAATAAAACATAAAGGAGAGCCAAATATACTGTGAATCAATGAGATGCACTACCACAGTTGAGTCTATAGGAAAAAGGAACAGCGTTGTCAGTGTCTGTAACAGTGACAGCAGCCAGTTTATTGACTGGAGTGGATATGTGATCTGAGCGCTCTGCGGGGGGACGTCTTGCCCTTTGACCCTGCAGCCCTCAGGCATTGCCCTTGTGCACGTTGGCAGATGTGACTTACTGGAGCAGACTTTCCTGCAGTGTGACAGCTTGTTACCCCCCGCACACACCATCACCCTTGGCCCCCAACCCCCCACCCTCCCTCTGCTTGCACACACACACACAGATCCAAACACACAAACTCCACCTCCGGTGCCTCCTCTCCTGTTGCAGCTCCTCCTCCTCACTCCACCCCCGCAATCTCAAGTCTCCAGGGAGATTCATTAACGGGCCCCAACTCCTCCGCCCTCATCAATGATTGGCACCATCAACTACCTTTCCACTCCGCCCCCTTGCCTGGATGATGGGTCCACTGCTTTCCTTGAGACTGTAGCGTAACAGCTGGAGAGAAGGTGAAGAAGGACAGACAGTGTATGTCTCTGGTTATGAACACAATAGCAACTAGTGTAATCTATCTTG
Source organism: Zanclus cornutus (assembly GCA_029814745.1). Lineage (NCBI taxonomy): Eukaryota > Metazoa > Chordata > Actinopteri > Acanthuriformes > Zanclidae > Zanclus > Zanclus cornutus. The sequence goes on along the minus strand of JAQQZW010000001.1, from coordinate 23,101,565 downwards.
TCTGGCCTTGCTGACTGAATACAAAAGGAGGGAACAGAAGTAACAAATTGACAGCAGTAAGTGTGGCGGTAAGGTGTAGCAACAGGCTGCTCACCACTGGTCCAAAAATCACTTTCTCATATTTTTACATTCTCTCCAGCTGGTGGGGTGACTCTCTGATATCACCAATAATATTCAGCTTTGTATGAAAAAATAAATATCCTCTCAAAAAGAGGTTTTCAGTTTCACGGGACTTCAAGGCTTTAAAAAAATAAGGAAAACACATTTCAGCCTCAGTGTATTTGTATTTTTACAATTACAAGTGTTAAGTAATATATATATATCATCCTGGTAATGAGAAGTTTCTCTCCTGCCAGCATAGCTCTGCCCTTACAAGCCATAAGATATCGCCTTCCTTACCGCGTGCATACCTTGTGCAGCTCTGCCATGGCTAAGTGGAAGGAAAACAGTGAGTGCTTGCCAGAGAGAGGTGTCACTTGTTCTCAGTATTAGCAGTAGAGTAGATAAGAAAACAGATGGGACAGGGGAGGTCAGAGGGCCATGCTACGGCTGACAGGTTTGTTTATTTGGCCTGTCTCTGATATCCTGCGTTCCCCCTCCACGCCCCTTGCCGACTCTGCCTACAGCCTGACCTGGAAGTGACCACGCAGTGATGGATCAAGGCCACTTTTCACCAGAGAGTCAACACTACCCACCCCACTCACCACTCAGGCCAACTCAAAACACATGGGGCAAGTGTGGGCTTATTACCTTTCTCTGACAAGAATAACAATTGAGTAATTTGTACTCACATAGTTGGGGTGAATTTAGATACTGTAGGGGGGAATTTCAACCAAAACAAGCTGGGCTGACACAAACAGCAAATATACATGTCAGATAAAAGTGATGGAAGCTGATTAAAAAACTGCTGTTTTGTGACATGTTACAATATAAGTATTAAATGTATTTATGTTTTTAAGTTGTGTGTGATTATTACAGAAAAAAGAGTCTTCTTAGAGGAATATGAGATCAATAACAGGCTAAACTCCAGAGTTCCCTCTTTCCTCCAGCCTGTGTGAGGTCTGAGGTCCTTATGCCTGAGCTAGGCCAGAGCTGATAACCCTGCCTGGGCACCAACAGATAAGAATGTTCAGTGAGATCCCACTAACACTGAGCTGGAGAGGCTCTGTAGGCAAGAGGAAGATAAACTGGATCCAACAGATTCCAGAAGATTCTCTCGGACGGCATGACTCATTTCCTTTAATGACAGATGGACAAAAATCAGATGGATAGGGAACAAAAGAAAGTTTCTGGGGAGAATCCTGCAACTAATCATAACAGGAGTTTTCCACAAAAAAAGTTTATTATACATATTAGCCTTGGATAAACTGATTTTGTCGTCTTAGTCACAGTTAGATCCATGCCAGACCCATTCAGAGGACTGCTATGTTCCTTGCATTTAAAAGGTCCTACTTCCGTGAAATTACTTCAGTGAACAGCTCTGAAAAGACTCAAATGATGAGTGGTCAGTGGTCAGCCACCGTGATGAAAGCTGAAAATCCCTAAATTGTGTAATCTGAGCTCTTGTGTCAGAGTCAGCGAGAGTGTGTCAGAGTGTATACAGTAGTCGTACGAGGAATCTGACTTGTATTACATTCTTTTAGATGGTGCTTAAGTGTCCTCCTGAAAGGCTTTTCCTCATGGATGTTCTGTAACTGACCATGGACCTTGACCTCTCAAGCAAACAAAAAATCTTTCCCAAAGGCATCAATGTAGTATTGTATTTGTTTTCTACATCTGCTGTTTAAACTATGTAGACAGATTTTTTGTTCATTGTATAATTTGACAAGAAAACAGCCAACATTACTGCAACCAAGCAAGGAAAGTAAACTATAAAGGCAGCTGCAAACAAATCATGAGATTTAACCCATACCACAGGAAAGCTGGGGGTGCAGTGCAGTTAGGGTGACCAGATGCTACAGCTATCCTTTTCTGACCCTCTCCTGCTGCTTCACTGCCTTAACCTGGTAAATATTTGAAACAAGCTAATCACATTGGTCGCTGGACCGTTCAACTTTCCCACATGTGCTTTCTTAAGGTTCTAGGTCCTCTGGTTTTCTAACACTTCTGTCTCCATGCCTCCTCAGGGCGAGACATTTTAAGTCTTTGAAAATGTTTTTCAATATTTACCAGGATTGAGGGAGCAAATATTCAGCGTCAGAGTTAACAGAATTGACATTATCATTTTCACTTGCACAACCAGCAGCTACGTACTATACAGCATGCTAATCAACAATCGGGCCTAGCTATTCTTACCTGCTAGGTGCATAGGCTCATGTTTTGATACATAGCATGTATTGAGAGGTGGAGCTATTCACAGCAGGTCCATTGCATAAAATGTCTGTAAGTGTGTGTGGAAGAGAGAGACAGTGAGAGGATCACAGAGTGAGAGAGAAAGAGAGAGAGAGAGAGAGAAGCAGTGGGCTGAGGAGGGGCTGAGAATATCAGCGCACGTAGATCCACAATGAAATAAGATTTAACCCATTTCAAATAGTAAAATAATAAAAAAACTGTAGTCAGCGTTGATACTTTTGTATTGGAAACACTAATGTTCAAAAATGCTAAATATTATGTGTTTTTTTTTAGGGTGTAACTAGGCTTGTGTTCAGTGTAATTTTTGGGATAAGCAGAACAGGATTCTGAATTCTGGGAGAACTGCTTCTAATTCTGGACTGTCCTGAATTTTTCAGGACATCTGGTCACCTTATGTGCGATGCTGACCTCATCTGTACAATGAACTAAAGTTAAAGCAATTGTATTGAAGTACAGTACACTGTGCTGTGTTCCAGGCTGTATTCAAAGATAAAACAAAAGAACAGAGGACACTTGGGCTTCTTCTTTATCTGGCTTCATATTGTAAATCTGTGTTGAAAATTGTCCCAACATAAGTCGAATGGCACAGACAGTTTTATAGAAGGTGCACAACACAGAGACTTAACTAACACTTCTTCAAATGTCCCACAGTGGATGGCCTGTAATCCCTCCAGTTCTAAACAGACTAGGGGAAATCAAAAACAAAGCAGCGCTAAAAACAACCAAAACATCTGCAGGGCAGCAACGCCAAGGCAGAGGGGATATCAAGCACACACAGATTCAGCCAAACAGATGGCTCATCTCCGCCATCACTCTCACACACACATATCCTGCACAGACACACACTCGTACCCGCGCATCAGGGTCTCGCCTGGAAGTGTCATGCTGCTGATCCAGCCCACAGGCCAGGAAGGTCAAA
>JAQQZW010000001.1:22700868-22713567 GCA_029814745.1 Zanclus cornutus | reverse complement strand
TTTCTCTGCCCGACTGCAAGTGAACCCCTCTGTCCCAGCTGCCCCCTTGCCTTGTGACTTGGCTCATGCTGCTTTAGTAAATCTGGGGCATGTTTACAGTCAGGGCTTTTAGGAGTGTCTTGGCAGCCGATTGCCTACCAAGCAGCCAATCAATCGCCCCACCCTCGGAGTACTATTAAACCTTTGGAAAATAGGCTGATCCTGCTCTTTTCTCCCTGAAATATGATGCTTGCCAAAGTGCTAGCATGTATTTTGTTACTCAGCGACACTGTGTCTGCAAGCTGGCACCCTCTGATGATATCTTAGTTACCTCAATGGTGAGCAAGCACACACTGAACACACTCAGCTGTGATGTGTAGAAATAGATTCAGAAGTATGCAAATCTTCATTTGTGTCACTGTGCTGTTTTGGAGGTCCAGTCTCTTAACACTGATAAAGTTATCAAAAATATATATTTTAATCTTAAAGTCAGACATATGGAAGCATTTGGAGATATTAAAAATGTTTGTTTAATATCATGATTCATAATGTTCCCTCAAGATCACTCATGTTATACAGTGTCTACACACATTACAGCCACTTAATCTTTGTTTCAAAGTCTTTGTATAGTACAGCATTTTGGGAAATTTGCTTATTTGCTTTCTGCTTAAAGTTACAGGAGAAGATTGTTACAAACTATTCTAACTCAAACCTTCGAACTTGTTGACTTATAGAATAAAAGTGTTTATATATAATAGTGTAATAGGAGGGTTGATGGCAGTAACGTTGAAGTCATGTGACCGTGGTGTAGTTCGTTCATAGCCTAACATTAGCTTTTTACCTCTGACGGTTACATTTACACTTCAAAAATCATATTAGTGGTGTTGATTTGTGAAGATTATCTTGGTGAACAAAACATGCAAAATATCCTAAAGTTTTATTTGCCACAGAGCTTATTTTCTGCAATAAAACAGGCTATTGGTTTTTTGTCGAGGGGCCCAGGGAGATGCTATCTCCTTAGCTGGCCCTCAAAAAGACCAAATCCCTGTGGCACTCTATGGACAGAAAATATTTTGTACTGTATATACGGAAGAATGATTCAATAATATTCATTTTATTTTAGACCCTTTTTAAAGGTACAGTTGCAAGACTTCCCCGTGTGTATCTCCATTTTAATTAAAGAAGTTTATAGCTGTTCTTTGTGTGTGCACAGAATTAGTCTGATTCTAAAAAGCACTAAAAAGCAAACATTTCTGTGATCACAGAGCAGCTGCTCTCTGAAATCCTCTGTGATAAGACTCGTGCCTGCTATCTTTACCTCCACTGATTTTAAAAAAAGAACATCATAATGAATGAACATAAGGCATTTGCTGCCAAAATTAAATTTCAGCTAACTGCTTAGAGGTTTTCATGTGCCAGTGGGAAAAAAAAGACATTCAACTCTCAAATGTGTATAGCTTTTCATGCAGACCCTTTATCCTCGTCTTTTAAACTATGCCAATGCACTCTAATTTGGACGATTGGAAAAATTCTTTTTTGCAGCTGGTAGACTTTCATAGCCATGGAGAACTGAGGCAAACATAAACAGTTTGAGTTCCAGGCTGAGCTTGTGGCCCTAACTAATTCAGTAATGTTAGCACCAGCAATAAAGCAGCCATATTGATGGTAGGTGTGATGTGGAAAGCATGAGCAGAGGTTAAGGGGCCCAACTTCTTGACAGCCAGCTGATTAAACAGGCGGTTGATGAATGGACCTGGAGCCTGGCTGTGAAATGGCCTGCAGATGCTCGACATTGCGTTGCAAGCATGTCAAAATACACAACTGATCCGCTGCATCGAAAAAGTGCAATAAGAATAAAAAAATCTCCCAAAGAACCAACTCCCATAGATGAAAACAAGAGAGCGGAAGCCTTGAGTTTCAGTATGAAATCATAATTTCTGCCTGACCTTCTGCTCGTCTCAAGAATCCATCTCAGAGTGCTTTGAAAATAACAATTTCCTCCCCCTATTCACATGTTTTTTTTCATAGGTCAATGTCTCAATCCGGTCTTCCTGGTTACCGCAACTCCCACTCAGTACCCTGACCTCTACCACCCCCACCCCCCACTCCCCTTAAGTAGCCCTGGACTGCTCTCTGAGTTAAAGTTTCATGAGTGAGCTCTCCTCTGCTCGTTATTCCGTTGCCTGTCTAAGAGGATGTCATTGTGATTTATGTCAGAGAGTTTTAATATGCCGAGGGAAGGCTGTTTTTGGTTCCAGTGAATGGCCAAAACTCAGGGGAGCTGTGACAGTCAAGCTATGATATGTCCCCCTGTTGAGAGAAGAGACGGCACTCCTTTGTCTGCCAACTGTAGGGTCCACTGGGACTGAGTATAGCTCTCTTTATGAGCATTTAGAACACTTTTAACAGATTTACAGTAGTTCACCTTGAAAGGAAACCATTTTTTTCCTTCCCCGCATGGGTCATTCGGCAAAGGACAAAATGCAAGTTTTCCTAAAGATGACAATAGGAAGTATTTTTTAATTATATTGTATTCCCTCCCTGGATTTTAATGACAGGCCCCTCTCTTCATCGATTCCAGATGTCACAACGTTTTAAACAGAAAGAGGGCTGTGGGTCTGCAAAGGGCCTCAGATTTGATTTTGGACAAGATGTGACTTGTGCAGCTGGATTTCACTCCCATAAGGGGAAGACGATAATCTGCCAAATTGTCTTGATTGTTAGATGAACCATTTGTTTGGGAGCATATTGGAAGGTTTAAGTCGTGGGCTGTAAACATTTATTGCTGTTTACTGGCTCCATTTGCGTTATGGTCCAATGTACCACCTGGGGTGCTCGAAATAAACGTACTGCTGCTGTCTTTTTCTTCCTGTCAGAAGTGTCTACGTTTGAATTCAGTTTACTGGTTTTACACAAGGGAAAAGGCTGTAAAGGGTTTAACTGCAGCAAATAGTGTTGACAACTCGAGACACGAACCAGTAATCTTATTGGGATAAGCAAAAGGAGTCCGTGACCCCAAGCACTTTGGCTTGAGGAGCACATGGAGTGTGTTTTTATATGTTTGGAATGGGAGGCAAAAGATAAACATTTACAAAGTTGGTTTAAAAACTGCAGTGGGTAAGAAATATGTAAGCAACGGATGCGCAAATACCTGATTGCACATATCCTGTGTCTTTGTTGACCTGTAGAAGATTGTAAGTCCTGCTGATACATATCAAGTGATAAAATCAGCCCATCCTGATATACACGGACTCCAGCTCAGCTATTGTTTTCCTAAGGATCACAATTCCTGAAGGTTTTGAATAAACCACTTTTGACTTCCTAGACCCTTGGTTGCCATTTATATTGGATATTTTGAACATATTATCACACAGTAAGTCAAACTGAAAAGTGACCAATTGTCAGACTCATTGCCTCTTACAAAAGCTCTTGAAACTCCACTTTCACAGTAGCAAGCTGTAAAAAACTGCTGCTGATGCTGCTGTGCAGGATTCCGAGTTGTTTTCGACGCCAGGGGAAATGCTATAAAGGGAGCAATGTGTACATTGAATCTGTTCCTCATCACGACAAATATTCGAGGCTGCAGGGAAGGGAGCAATGTGGGGGGAAAAAGTAACTCATTTGACTTAAGGCCCGCTGCTAAAGAGATCCATTTGAAGAGGGCTGCAAAATGGGGAATTAGATTGGGGTTGAGTAGAAGAGGCTTTTACCCTGCTGCCAGTACAGGGCAGAGCAAAGGGAGAGCTGGCCAGCACAGGAAGGCGTGGACATGGCTCACTGGCTTGCATGTGACATGTTCTTATGGAGCTACAGTAGCAGCTGGCTGCCACCAGCAGAGAGAGGGGGATCTTGGTGTCATGAATTGATTTGACTGAAGCTCACCATGTGTTGTGCTGTAGTTGGACGTTATTTGATGTCTGTCAACTTGTTCTTGTTTCCAATGGATATGTGGCTCTCTCTAAAGCATCGATGGAGACTCCAAGATTTCCTTGGAGAGCTCTCCGATAGTACATTTGTGTTTGGCCAACACATGCTGTAGAACTGGAAGTTATTGTGTACTGACATGTAATAGTCAGCTGTTCTTTGGGGAGTTTAACTGGTGTTTAATAGTGCTTTATCTAGTTAACCTCTGAGCCCCCCACACCCCAAACTAGTTTTTAGCCTAGCTGATTGGCTGACGAGACCAACAAATGAGACCTGTAGACTTAAGCCCATTGTGCACAGCCTGTTCAAGGTGATAATGTTGCGCCATTATTCCACCTCACCGTTCTGTATAAAAAGTACGAACATTGAAAGGGAGTTTAGAGCTGTTCCACCTTTAAGCCGGCAGTGGAGGTAGTAACAGAGCCAAATTAACGTCTGCGTAAAAGGGCAAGCCAGCAGGATGGAATACGACGCTGTTGGGTTACACGTTCACTGCTGGATTTGATTATGTTTTTTTAAACTATGCTCTTTTCCACATATTAACCAGTTGTGTCTAAACGCAGAGAGCAAAAGAGACGAGCAGACACCCACAAAGTAGCTCCTCCTTGCAGATCATAACACAAGGCTTCATTGTTGCAGAAGAAGCGATGCCCTGCAAATCCAGGAAAACCCTCTACATTATAAATGCATGAGGTTATCAGCTCTACATTTGATTAGAAAAAGAGCAAAGGAGAAGCATCTCTTATAGACCGGAGGGGAGAAATGCCTGTCTTGTGTGAACAGCATGGCTACTGCTTGTGAAAGAACTGACATATCGCAGCACTTTAAACCCAGCGTCATGCCCCTTTTGCCTCTGGAATGCCAGCATACTAACCTAAAATCCCACACTGAGGTGAAGATGCCAGTGTTGTTTGGTTTAGTGTTAAGAAAGCAACACCAGCATAGTGACAGGTCAGGACGAAGGATCTCTATGTAAAAGGTCCTTTATATCAGCCACAGTTAGTTACTATTGGTTCTTATGTATTTGAACTGGACATCGCCGGCAAATAAATCAAAGCTTCTAAGGTGCCATTATTCTGCATTTGAATACTGAATTTGATACATGGTGGATCATCCTCAGTGTAGCAGGAACACATTAAATTATACTTTTCTGTGGATGTTTTAAATAATGTAAACTTTACAGTCAAGCTCTCCTTTTCTTTTAAAATAAAGTGCTCTTTTTCTTGGAAGTCACCTGATAAAGCTTGGATGTTACTTTAAACCAATAAAGTCAATTTGTTTTTTGATTTTCTTGCTTTTATGGTTTTAAATGTCTTGTCTATCTGTCATGGTTTTGTCATTTTGCAACACTATCTCCAACTCTGAATGCAGCATGGATCACTCCACCCCCACTCACTGTGATCAGCTCAACTCACCTCACCCGTTACCTGGCCTACATAAGCTCCACTCTCCCACTACTCTTTGCCAGATTGTTCCTCTGCATTATGCACAACTCTCCAGCGCTTTACCTCGGACTGATCACCTGTTGCCAACCCTGCCTGCTCTTGACTCCTGCCTCCTGCCAAATCCCCAGTAACGCCTCAGCGTTCTGTCTTTCGGACATGGGTTCCATTTTCTTTTCTCGTGTTCACTGATTGTTTGTGGCTGTTTCTTGCGCTGCCTTTTCTACGACATTGTTGGAATTCTGTGTCCTGAAATTGTTCCACAAGGACCTCGCCTGCTGGATTGTGTGTAAGTGCTCCGGCACTACGAAGAGGAGACTGGAGTCCGGATTCGTCTGCTCTCAGGATCGGGAAAAGGACGGAACGGAGACAGATCCCACAGCGGACCACAGCAATCAAAGTGAGTTGACCAATCTATCCTCCTTGGAGTCCTCCTCTCTGTTTCACGTAGAAGCTTTGGTTGAGCGGTTTCTTCCCGGTGCGGCTTCGCTAACATCTGTGCTGCTTTTGGGTCCTACTACTGTTTGTTTCAGTGTCATCACCATCCCTCCTGACTCCTGCTACTAAAGCTAACTTTTATTAGTTATTTATTATTTAATATATATTGGTGAAACATTAGTCCTTGTGTTTTTTCCCCTCTGTAATGATATGTACCAGTTTTATTTAAGGTTCAGAGCAGTACATTGCACGAAGCAGTTGTTGGTCTCATTAGTTTGTGATTCACGTGCACTAATATTTATCAGAATGCGGGAAATGAAGTCTTTCTTAAAAAGCGGCCCGAAGGCCCTCACTTATAAACTGGCCTGGCTGGAACTACATTCCGCGCTTTATTTCCTGGCCTGAATGATTATCCCGGTCCAGCCCTGATCACCACCATCATCATCACAGGTAATGGACAACCAAATCAGTTACCTCCTTCTGCTGTTGGCATTTAAGACGTGAATGGAGACGGGAATGAAGGAATTCTTGTACCTGTTGTTCTTGACAACAGGGGCGCCTAGGCGCAGGCCAGATGGTAACAGCTTCCACTCAGAATTTAGGGAATGGGCAAAGTCAGAGTGGATGGATGATGCTTTTTTTGAGCACCTGCTTATTAAACAAATCATTTAAACTACTAAACTGTACCCCCACTATCTTACCTGCCTCTTTTTTTTACAAGTTTAGCAAGGGCGTTTTTCCATTTTATGCCAAGGTTGTCATACCAGCAGATGATGGATAGAGTAGATAGATAAAATAGATTGAATAGATTATACAGATTAAATAGATTAAAAAGACAAAACAGATGTACATTGTGGACAAGTGTTTGCAATTAATCTTCATGATAAATTTCCTGAGTAACATGCACTTCCACTGGTCACATTTCAGGCAAAGTGTACAACTTTTATTTAGTGGAAATGACAAGTAAGTCGTGTAATTGGTTTCAGTGGAGCACTGCTTATTAATTGTACGTTTTTGGACTACTTACACATTCAGTGGCTCCGCTATTGTCTGCCAGGCTTTTTCTCTTTCTTTAATTATAGCAGCCATATTTCCCTTTTTACATACAATATATTTTACCTCTTCATATGTTTCCATGACAAGGTGTTGCTCTTTTGATGAGAAGTATGTCACACGAGACTTATTCATTTTTACATCAGTAATTCTGTCATTGATCCTGTGGTCTACTTAAGAATGCCGTGAAAGCGCACTTGTCCCAGCTATCTACACTTGGCTTGACGTAGCTGCACCTTCTCATCCTGGCTCAGCAAACGTGCAACTGATTAAGCCAGGATGCGCTCTTTCAGGTATCCTCAGTTTCTTAATTCTGCTTTTGTGCAACACCCCACAGTGCTTGTAACAAGCCAAACAATAACTGTAACTATTATCGTTACGTCACAGATGTGACAACCATTTTCCAGTAATGACAAATGAGTAGACGCTAACTGCCGAAAAAAACAAAACTTTTGAACTACCACAACGCTTTTATGAATCAATTTTGATTTATTACAAAAAGCCTGCGGAGCGCAAGGCACTTAAGCCCTGTTAGCCATTTAATCATTCTGATAACACTGATCAACTCAACAGGGCAACTTCAAAACAGTCATGAACTGTATAAAATATTGAGTTTTTGCAGTGTTTATAGTACAGAGAAAGGATACAGTCTGAACTTTTAAAAAGGTACAGGTTATATACAGTACATGCAAATATTAGAAACCCACCAAAACACTTTAAAGTAGGGATATCCCAGTCATGTTTTGTGTCTGTTCATTCAGGTCATTTAACATTTGGCAAAAACCAAATTGGTCTTTTGTTTATTTTGTTTGTAATAATACTGCTGTACAATATGCTCATTCTTTATTTATAGTCAACATAAATTCAAAGTAGTAATTCAACTAAAATATGTTTGAGCTTTCTTTTGATGTTTTCCCCTAATGGTTTGGAAAGTGCTCTAAAATGTTTTGTTCATATCTAGAAAATATCATTTTGCAGCAGCAAAGTTTGGGCTTGATTTTGAATATTGGGTGAATAAACACAAGATAAGAAGAATGAGAAGAAACAGTAAACTTATCTGTATCAGCAATGAGAAGCAGGTAATTATTGATTATTAATGTTGGCTAAAAAACTACCCATACTGTGCATCCCCAGTATTAAGTTTTAATGTTACTGGCATGTCAAACGTGTAAACAATACCATCAGAACAAATAAGATACCTTTTACAAGCATTGTTCAATTTGCAGGTTTTTTTCTGTGACACACTGGTGTCTTGCAGATGCTGTTGTGCAGAGAGATCTGTGTGGATGATAAGACAAAAAGAAGCAATGTTTTACATTTAATATCAATATTACAAATTATTATTTATTGCTTTTGAATGGGGAGTGCTAGCAGATGTAGTCCAAGTGCAGAGGCACCTGAACAAGTTAGTGTAGCGACCCAGTAACATCGGTTAGTAGTGCCGCAAGATCATTAAGGGAAAAAACCTTATTGCGTTTGCACTTCATTCAACACTATTTGTCACATTTTGCCTTTTATTTTAAAAAAATCGTTGCTACTTGCAATTTTGGCATTTTCACTTGACCATATTACAGTTTAAATTATGTAGCATTTAACTGTGCTTAGTCAATCTGTTCAAATCAAATGATTACCTAACATTAGGAAACACAAATTATATGAACCAAACCTAAACAACTAATTTAGCATTACTGATGCCTGTCAGACATGAACTTACAAAGCTGGCATGTAATGACATATCCATACATGAGAAGAAAAGTCCCTCAGTTAGCCTTTAACAGAAGAATAACCTCCACTGAAAGTTAGCCACCTGGGTGGAAAAAAACCCCCAAAACTTTTGTCCACTAGCCAAACAAGAGGTAAATGTTCAAATTTTATCGATTACTCACCAGATTTGGCTACTGAGTGAGGCAAATGTACCAGCCACTTGCAAGTTTTACCTGCATTTGGCTGTTGCTAACTTTGTGCCCTGCTAGCCACACAGTCTCCCACCTTGTACTTGCTAGCAATATTAGTTAGCTACTGGATTTTAGCTGCATGATATTAAGATTTAAAGACATACATTTCCACCCCCCAGTTGGTAACATTAACATTTTCTTCATACTAACAACTTCATCCTTGTCATACTGAGCCTTTGGACGTTTTCTCCTGCCTCTCCGCAGAGCTATAGACTCCATGCTGACTGTCACATCCACACCTCTTACCTTGACTTTGGAGTGCGGGTCTCGCAGGCCTCTGCCCCTCCTCCCCACTGTCCTCTGCAGCGGATGCAAACTGCAGAGCAGTGCAAGATTTTCCTGATCTCTTGATCTTCTGTTTGTACATCCCATCCTTTGCACAGTATTCTTCTTTTCTCAAATTATGCAATTCATTTTGAACACAGATATGTATTGTTATTGCTTTCTTTCTATTAGCTAAGCACAAGAAAGGGGAATTAAAAGTGCATTATTATTAGCTTGCTAGTTAGCAGAGTGCAATAATTGGTGACATCACCTGGCAGCACAAACCAGTTAGCTTCAGATTCATTGCCTGCTTTCACCAGCACATCAGGTCTCTCTAAAATTGAACGTTATCCACATCCACATAACAATCCAGACTGGTGTGTGTCACTGAGGTTAAGTTTAACATAACAGTGTAGAGAGCTGGCGGTGCATCTGTCATTTTGAAAGAGTAGTACTTGACCCAGACCAAACTTGAACTTAGGATTCTACGGTTTGTTTCAAACTTAAGTGTGTATAGTGGTGCTTGTGTGGAATGAAGTCACAATTCTTTGTCAGAGGTGTATAAAATTGCTCAGTATTCATATTGAGGGTAATATGGTGCAGTACAAAAAGTTTTTTATTACTTATTTTGACTAATTGGAATGAACATCCTTGAAATAATTATGCCAGAATATATTTCAGGCTTTCTGTGCAAATAACCATGCCATGACAGTTTCCACCTGTAAGATCTAATGAAAGTGATAACTGAAAATATAATACTCACGGCATCAGACTGTAACACTCATGGGTGAGAGAAAATGATACTACTGGTGAAGAGTAAATGACATATGTCCTTTATACGTCATGGTCAGGTGAGAATTTCCAACACTTGGAGGTGGATGAGTGGGTTTTTGGAATGCTTGAAGTGAAAGGACAACATGGAAGACCAATACTGAGGCTGGTGGAGAGGAGGTGCCGAAACCATCTACTTCCATTGGTGATGAAACATGTGCGCCCTGGGACAGTAATCATAAGAGATGAGTGGAGTGCATATAAGGGTGCTCTCACCTGTCTGGACTATACACACACTTTACTGTGAATCATTCAAGGTGGTTTGTTGGTCCTTCTCCTGGAGCTCACACTCAGCACTTAGAGAGGGCATGGTTAACATACAAATCAATAATCTGACAGCTTAGAGGAAACCAAATGGAGAAACTCTTGAAAGGACGTCTTGCAGTCATAGAGTGGACTTACTGGCTAGAAAACAGGCAGAAGAAAGGACCTCTAAGCCGTTTACTGAAGGACATTTGCATCAGGTTCCCCTGTTAACTCACTGGCTTCAGCTCTGAAGAACATGGACGTTTCAAGATAAGCCCTGTTCGTGCCTCTCATCTGTTCTCATTACATAATTTTCGCAGACATAAGCTGGACTTTCTTTTCTGAACAATGAATCCTTGATTATCAATTAAAAAACCTTGACAGTTACTTAATAACACTTATCACATATTCTGAGGAACTTCAAAGGTTCTTATGTCAGTTTGGATCAACAGAGATGATAATTAAAACAAAGATGTTAGCATATTTCCTCTCTTGTTTAGTACAGCACAATTAAAAAACAAAGAAATGATTGTGAATCACAATCTGAGACAAAGGAAAGTAACATTTATAGACAAATATAACTGGTAGGATCTAACTTTTAATTTTAATTCACATCTTCTCCAATAGTGAAACATAAATTAACTGAATGGTCCAGCGGCTGGACTATTTTGTTACATCCAGATGTCTACAGGTGTTGTTGATAAACAAGCCGCTTGCATTTTCACAGCTCACCCGCTGTTATTTTTTAGAAAACTGGTGCTCAGTTCTGTGATTCAAATGAAATGATAATGAGAGGCTCTGAGTGGGGCTAGTATTGTGCCACGCAAGCTTTTCAGGCGCTTGTATTTTTGTGGTCAAGTAAAAATAAACGCTGAAAGCAAACTGATGTCACTTTTTGACCTTAAACTAACAGCTTCAAGATCATTTTAATTGTCCAGTGTCTTGTAATAGGGGCCCCTTATGTTTTTGTTTCTGCACTGTGTCACTAAAGTGAGAGGGAAGGATCACAGTGTAACATACATGTTTACTTCAACATACAAGTTTTCATCACACAACACAGTTGTGATTTAAGTGTTTGAGTTCTGTTTGGAGTCAGACCTGTGATAGTCATAGTGGTGTTGCACCCAGAAACTGTTGGGGGCACCAAAATATGCCGATTTCTACATAATGGAGCTTTAAACAAGATAAACATGGTTTGATTAATTGTGTCTTTGCCAAAAAATGTAACTGCTTTCTTATGTGTGAAAGAAGTCTTACGTAAAAAAATTATCTTGTTGGCTGTGTATTAATAATTAAAAATTGAAATTTTAGAAATGAGTTACGGTTTATGAAATATAAGATTATTATCTATGATATGTGAAATATTTTTTTCCCAAAAAATAATTGAGAATGGCAATGAAGTCCAAAATTATGATCTAATGTTGAGTTGTAATTTTCAAAACTACGATCCCTAAATAGACAAAAAGGCTGGCTGTATTTGAGAGGTACCAAAAATTATTAATTAAAAAGCAACAAGTGGTTATTACAATTTGACTTGAAGGACCACGTGGGATTTCACAATCATACCACCAATGATCATATGTTATTTATCAGTGCTGAAGACAGATCAGGGCCCAGCTTTATCTGAGGGGCCACAAACATGATGAAGTCATGAAGAAGTAATTCTGAATGAATCATGATTACAACACTTGCAATTCAGCAGATTGGTCAGTTTTTTTGTGTTGTCCCTTTAACTGCAGACCTACAAAGATCCGCCTATGAATCTTACCTATAAAGTCATCAAGAACGTCATTGATAACTCATAAATCATCATGATTCAAACACCTTAGTTAATGCATTACTTACTGTAATGTGCCATCATGACGTCAGGCGTGAAATACCATTGAAACGTTTGAATTACTGATAGTTCATCAGGCAATTCATTAATGAATTCATGATTTTTCAAACATGAATTCATATTAATTCATGTACTCTTATCGTAAAACATTACCAAACAACCATATAAAGACATGTTTTGAATGACCAAACCTCTATTATGATATCATATTTTTAAAAACACATACTAAAACAAAAATACTGCCACATTGTCACCAGTCACCATGATTTGTGCTTACATGACCAATTGACATGGCTTATATGCAAATAAGAGTTGATGTTTGTCAGACTGCTGCACAAGTCTCTCATTTTCCTCCGGTTTCTCTTCAGTCCTCCACGCAGAACATTGTTTTATAAAACTGATGGAATGTTTGATCAAATGCAGGCGCAAGGTGGTCACAAGCAGCAGATCTCCACAAAGTGACACATTTACACTTGATGTGTAGACAAGAAATGAAACCACGAAACAAGGAGTTGTAGCACTTCCTTGTTGTTAATCCACTCTTCTTCTGTGGTAAGCAGCAGCATAATACCTTTTGTCAGAGTATTTAGGTAGCTGGTCAACTATTTACTAACTCATCGTAGAAGTATAGGTTTTTGTTTCAGGATGAAATGCTGAAGCCAAAACTCATTTCAATTATTTATATTTTTCAAACATTTATTGGTGGAATGTGAGAGGTGTTTACAAGGTG
>JAQQZW010000001.1:22461756-22475337 GCA_029814745.1 Zanclus cornutus | reverse complement strand
CCCGAGTGCACACACACACACACACACACACACACACACACACACACACACACACACACACACACACACACTCATATCTGAGCTATACAACCAGCCGCTTGAGCAGAGTTAAATTGTGTGTGAGCATGGAGGGTTCTTGCTGAGTTAAGGCCAAACACACAGTCTTTCACTGCAGACAGGGAGTCTTTCAGCAGAGCAGGTATTCCAATATCTGCCCACATCAGCCAAACACATACAAACACACACACACAGGTTTTGTAATATCGAGAAGGCTGACGCAACTCTCTACCCTGCATTCAGGCTTAGAGGATGAAGTGACATCACTGCAATGAAAGAAAGCTCTCTATTCATTCTGTCAGCTCCTCTCTGATTGGCTCGAGGTCAAAGTGGTGGCTGGGAGGAGGAGAGTGGTCTTAGTGGAGGAGTTGTAAGAGACAAACAGGATGGGGGATGGCAGGAGGTGGAGGGAGGAGGGGGTAGTGGCATATGGGCACAAGCTCTTACTAACTCCTCCTGTCCTTATGACTCTACAGGAAGAAATACAACACATACACATACACACACACAGTTAGGGATAAGACATATGTTATCACAGCAGAGAGCAGCTCGAGGCTGAAAGACACAGAGTGTGGTGGAAAAACTGAAGCGAAAGAGTAGGTAAACGCCAGTGGAGAAGTAATCAAAAGAGTGAGACGAGACAAGAGAAAAAGGACACATGGCATGAAATTCAGCTAATTTCATTCAAAAATCACTGACTGAATAAACAGTAGGGTGACTGGATCAAAAACACAAGCGTCTATTCACAAACTGCCAGGAAAAACGATGCAAGACTTTGACGTTGACGACAAATTCACAGCTATGTAACATAGCTTTTTCCAGTCCTTCACACGCGCAACACTTTTCACTTAAGCGTTTTGACCAGCAACTTCATGTAATCACGTGTGCAAAGTTGCATCAAGTGATTTCACAAATTCAGCAAGTGGAACAAAAAAAAAACAAGTAAATCTAAACAGGGATTCTGAATCTGCTGAGTTATGAAAAACAACAGCACAAATTAAAAAGAAATGCTTACAAACAGCTTAGAGAATGTACATCAGTGTATATTTTAATTAACAGTCTGGGCTTCTCTGAGTATTAGCAGGAAATAGCTTCTCTTGTAAGATAGAAGACCAAAGGTCTTTCCCGACAGACAGCCTCCAGTCCTCACCTCCATAATGGGGTTAGAAGCCAAGACTTTCTCCTCTACGTTGGCCTCGCTGGCAGAGCCGCTGACCGTAGCAAAGTATCTCATGGCGTATTTGGCTGATACCGTCTTTCCTGCTCCGGACTCCCCACTCACAATGATAGACTGGTTCCTCTCATCCCTGCCAGATTGAACAAAAGCAAAACAACATAAGGAAATGGATATATCACATGTCAATGTACTTGTGAAGCCCCATGTTGACCACAAGACAGACAGAATTAAGGCTATGTGGAAAACTGTCACTAGCCCAGAAGCTCAGTATTGTCTTGGACTGGGAGAAGGTTTTTGGTAGAAGGGTGTTTCTGGTGTTACTTTAGTAAGTGATGACAAACAAAGGTTAAGGGCCTATAAAGACCAAATCAAGTTCTCTAATTTCGTTAAATGTGGGTGGTCTGATTATGCAGCAGTGAAGCCGATTGCAGGTGGTTCTGAAAAAAACAATGCACCTTGCAGTGAAAAGTTGAAGCAGTATCAACTTTTGGAGAAATGCGAGCCAACGTCACGCTGTTGTGGCCAGTCAACTGAAATGAAATCCTGCAAACTGGAAACTGGCTCTGTCGAGATCTTTTCTTCTTTTGCAATTGGCATTTTTCCACCTATGGCTCCCATTGCATCCCCATCCCACTGAGCTCTTCTTTTTTTATTTTTTTCCTTACACAGTTTTTATTTTTTCCTGTCTTCAGATGTAGACCTCTGGCTGTGTCAGTACCTGTTTGAAGCCTACTGAGACACTGACAGTTAAGCTGGACTACAGAAATAAACTGAACTAGCTTTCACAACAACTTGAGCTGAGTGTTTACCGGTGGTGTCATACTGTGTGCCATTCATCAGTACCCCTGACTCCACTGGCTAAAAAGGAACACTGACTATTCAAATGCTACTTAGATTCAAATGATTCATATCAGTATAGAAAGTAATATTATTAACTTTTTTAAAATTTGAATTAAATTTACTATCCTATTTTTTTAAATACTAATTTTTCTGATGTAAAAAATGATGTGCTTTATTAATACACTTGGCTAAGCAATTTACTCAGGCTCCCCGTCGGGTTTCATACAGATTTTAAAATTCTGCTGATTCCTTTAAAAGGACTAATTACTTATTTATTTTGCTATATTTACACATCATCATAATATCATCATATTAGATTATTCATTTTCTGACTCTGGCTCTGCTGGTTTTTCCTTGGGTTTCAGCTGTTGACAGAAGGTGAAATTCAGACCATTAACATTCAACAGGCTACATTCATAATATCTTTCAAATCCATTTTTAAACATTTTCATTAGACAGCTTTTATGAACACTATAAAAATAAATTTTTTTCTTGCAACCTTGCACCGTACATTCATCTCTCCTTTTAACTTCAAATGTTTACTCTACTATGTTTGGTGATGTCATTTTCTACTATTATTTGCATTTGCTTTTATTCTTTGCTTTTTTTTTTCATTTCCCTGTAAAGCACTTTGTAACTTTGTTAACCTGTTCAGATGCACCAGTTTACCACTGAGCTATTTTTTATATTTAAGCTATTTCAAAGTGGTTAAGCACTGCTTATAAAGATTTTAACGCTGAAACTTTTGACTATTTTCTGGACATGCTATACATCATTCGATTCATTTCATCCACAATGAATCCACTTACACATGGAGTAGTGCTACTGCATGCTAGTGGTGCTCCTGGGCACACTGAGGGATCACTGGCCTGTGTGACAGGAGGGAGGGCTGATTTAATTTGGTGTACAGCACTGGTCTTATACATGTCTGTTAGTGTCTCTGAGAGAGGCCAAAGACATCTTCTGGTTGGCTCTTGCAGAGGAAAGCAGTGTGAGTGTTTAATTAAAAGAGCAAGGAAGAGGAAGAGAGAGAGAGAGTGACATTGAGACCACCATGGGCCTATTTCTGGCTCAGCTTTGACCCACAAACCCCAAAGAGAGAGGAAGGGTTGAGCAACAAGGAGACAAGAACCACAGGGCTACTCAGGTGACACACACACACACACACACACACAAACAAACCTGGCCATTTGTTTGTAAGCCTCCTCTGCCACGGCAAAGATATGTGGGTCCATGTCTCCCATGTTCTGACCGCTGTAGGCATTGATGATGTCTGTGCCGTAGATCGGCAGCGTCTCATACGGGTTGATGGCCACCAGAACGATTCCTACGACACAGAACAGAGAAGACAAAGTATGAGCTTACCTGCAGCATTGAACAGGTAACACACCGAGAGGCTTCTTTCCAGGAGTTCAAGGTGCTGTGTTTAAAAAACACAGCAGTGCAAGCGGAGAAGACAAGATACTGATGTCAACATTGTTCTCATTTACATAAATATTTAGTAGGAAAACTTGAGAGGGATATTTCATGAATGAATGAAAATTTGAATTTATTACATGTGCTTGAGGCTGAAATACGGCGTGTAACATTTTCCTACTCTTCTATGTGTAACAAAAAAAAAACAAAAAAAAAAACATTTAAAATATCCCACACGTGGTGATTGAAGGGTTTCAAGAACAAAGTTACTATTTGACTAAAAAACACAAACAAGATGAAAACTAAATGAAACACATTTCATACTGCCTTTATGCTCCTGAATGAAGACTAACTGCAAGTAATACTGTACTTTAGATTAGCAGTAAAAATGACTACAATTTGGAGCTAGTGAGGGACAAGGTTTATCAACAAGTGAGGACACAGTTGATAAGCATAGCATACAGCATTTAACATGTTGAATACAGACAATAAACAATGCTTCAATCACAACTGTATAGTATAGTAGTATATATAAAATAAGGGTTACTGAGGGTCACAGACATCAAGGCAGTGCCTGACTAATAACCTACAAAACGTCCCAACTGAAACACCACTCAGCTTATTAGCATGCCATAACAAGTGCATAACATAAGATGAATGAGGTTTCTACTGTTTTCAGTGGCTGCGCTAAAATTACAAGCTCATCTGTTGACTGTAGCAGATTTCAAGTTGATTTCAGTCGTAATTTCAAAAGGATGAATTTTACGGATTTATTGTAAAATTTCTTCATTAGACAACTAAAGTGCTACCTACCGCAGTAAGTGTAGATGAGCTTGGAGTCAACAAATCGGACTTTGAGGTTGTGCAGCACTGCCGGCTCGTGGAGGTAGCTGAGCGCTGTGAGGTCATTCTCGCCCACCAGGATATCAGGGTTTCGCAGGTAAGGCAGGTTCTTTGTCTTGGGGTCTAGTTTGTGCTCAATACTCTGATGATGAAACAGCAGAGTTAAAACTGAGGTACACCGTACTCTTATCTAGCAGCAGCGTATCATGAATCGTACCTGTGTCTTCCAAAGATCATATGATAAAATGCAAGACATTGTATGAAAACTCGGGACTGAGATTAAAATATGTTTGAGGAGTCCTGATTTATAATGTTTGTAACACCCGATAGCCAATATGGTGACAGTACTTTCTTTGGCCATTCTAAAAATTCAATACAACTGTTATGTGTTGATTTTTATGAGCAGTTATCATTACTATGCCAGCAGACTATGTTTATACTCCCCCTATGATCAGAGAGAAACATGCCCTTTTTATTGCAAATAGCCAAATGTGAGGAGGTTTCCTCCCTAAACTTCAGGTTATATCAAGTCCTGCAATGGAGTTTAATGAGACATTTCTTCTGAATGTACATGTGAAAGATCTTTTACTTGTTTTTCATGTGTGGCTATCTGAAAGGCTGTGCATACTTGGTATTAACATCTGTCCTGATACAATAATAAGTGGACAGCTCTATGTACAAGTGTGAATATGCCCAATTTGTCCTCAATGCACAATGAAGGACCTCCTACTTACCTGACATCTTCTGTAAGTTCACACAAAACATGCTGTCTAATGTTTCCTAACGTCTGTTTTACCTGATTTCACCAACATCTCCAGACTCCCTTTAAAAGAAATTGTGCAATTCTTTGTCTCTATCTGTAACAAAATCTTAATTATTTGGTCATTGGTAATTTCCACAAACGTTATTCATGAAGTTATTTCTTCCTTTGTGTGAAAAACACTGCTTGTTCCAATCTGTTGGCAACTACTGTTTGTGCACCACTTAAAAACAACAATGCATTTGGTCTTTGAAAATGGCAAGATGTAGGTGTTTATTTGTATATAAAGCAGGGAAGAGAAATCAGCGCTGGTCACTCCAGACGCATGTGGGGGACGCATGGTGAACGCACTCTTAGAGCTCTCCACTTGTGATCAGATCACCCACGATGGATGTTAATAGCCTATGAGGCTCACTAACGGTGCCCATCGGTGAAGCTACTGATTTGCCACAGCTCTGGAGCAAAATCATCAGTAGCTCAAAACTGTACTGTGTTGTATTAATCTTGTTTTCATTTTTGTTAGGAAACTTAAACTTTTATGCTCCAACCACATTTTCATCCCTAAATTTTTTGATTTTTTAATCCCCTATAAAATATTGTTTTTCTCTGTTACGCTTGTTTGAAGAATGTCTTATTCTATTATAGGAGGTCTTTTACAAACCAACAGTTGTGTAGAAGTTATTAGATAATTAGCCTGCTCGACTGACTTATTAAGTGTGTTGTTTTGATAATGTTAAAATACAGCTATCTAGCCTGTGAAAAAAAGAACATGATTTTATCAAGACTGCAAAACTATATGAATGTGTTATGTTATTAATAGAAAATATTGAGAATTTTAATCTTTGCCTGGATCTGGACCAGCATCAAAATCCACAACAGCAGACATGGTGCACTAATTTACAGAACACGCGCGCATTCCTTATTTTACAATGCAAAGAAATAATTTTTGTTGGGGTTTGTGGGAATTTGTCTCTTGTCCTCTTTAAGACCTGGAGCTATGTTGAAAACCGTTGCTGTTGTGGGCCCATAAAGCTCAGTGAGGCATGGTATGTGATATTTAACTGCACTAAAAAAAAGACCACAGATCTCCGCCTGGTCTGGATGGCACCCAGACACCTGTCACCTTCTTCCTTGCCAGCCAAATCCATTGAAAACTGTTGACGTGTTGAATTTTTGGACACATTAAGCAGCATAACCCCAAAACATACAGTAAACACCTTGATGGTGCTGGTTACATATGATCTAAAGAGAAAATCCTTAGGAGCGATATGGCAAATGGTTTAGCCGGCAGCATGAATTCATCAACAGGAGTGCTTGTTGTTGCAGTGTGCTGGTGGCTGCATTCCATTCTGAGGCATTCGATTTACTGCTCTACATTTCAAATGCTCCTTGGGGCCTCTTTGCAAGCCGGACTCATTTGTTGAGAGTGCTAATAGTATAACCATTAGTAACTAATGAGACCCAGCATTTTGAAGTGTCTTTGAGTCGGAGAGAAAGACAGAGACAGAGAGACAGATAGTGCAATAAAAAAAAGAAGAAGAAGAAGAAAGAGGGAGAGACTGATTCTTCTCCATCACAGGTACCTGAGCAAAGGAGAAAGGGGAGCATATGCCTCTCCATTTTCAATTAGGGGGAGCATAGTAATGGTTTTGTCCATTCCACATTTTTTCCTATTTTAAAAATAAACTTATCATCATACAGTCCCTGCGATCACATGATTTTATTTAAGAAGCCTATGTCAATGATCATTTCACTATTTTCAGCAACTCACACAACAAGTAATAAAAAATTAAAAACAACAACGTTTTTGGACCATCCTTTACGTTGGTTCAGTTGAAACAATTGCTGATTATTTATCAATCCCAACAAGAGTCTGTCGGTTCAAAGTGTGAGAAACATGACATTGAGCTTAACTGCCACCTAGTCTGAAAATGGAGCATAGGAAAAGATAGGCTGCATATGTTGAATGAACCTGCTTGGCCCTCTCACTCCCGCCAATTTTTAAATTAGTTAAAAACAGGACTGCACTTTTGCTGAAATGCTGAAACAGTTTGCAAGTCAATGTTAGCTAACTTTACCAGCCGCGGTACTCACCTTTATAGTTTACCTAAGTTTTTTTTTTTTTTTTTACATCGACATCGCCTGGTGATTTTGTCCAATTACCGCTGATTTCTTTGGCTAATTTGCTGCCATGCTCTCTCTCTCGCCCCCACAACAGCAGACTAACCCAGAAGAGTGAGAACAGAAAACCTGCAACCTTTTGTCATTCTAGGCTACATAATGTTGTCATAAATATAATTTCAAAAAATAAATGGCCATTCTTCTACTAATCATTTCCTGTCCTGATCCACCCAATTATTAACCATTCTTGATGCATTTAGTTTCATCGCACTCCTCAGTCTAGAGGAGCGCAGGTAGCTGTTTTTTCACCTAATCCAAGAGGTTAGGTGGAGTAAGAGTGCAGGAAATTTATTTCAAATAACAATTGTGTCACCCCAGCCAATTATGTGTCTTTACCATGTTTGCTGCCACATTTTTAAACATAACCAGGCGCCCATGCTCTCCATCCTACTTCTCTACTTATCCTCACCGTTCCATCCTCCAGCATGAGCTGCAGGGATGCGTCGCCATTTTTGTAGTCCTTGGTCAGCTCAGCAGACTTCCACACCTCCTCTGCATCAGGGATCCACACCCGAGCACACTGAGAGACAGAGAAACAGGAGCAAGAAAGGAAAAGTTAGACAAAGACATGCTGAAGCATTTCAGAAATACAAATCACACTCAGAGCCAGGCTTTCAAACACTTTTTATATTACCGTGCAAAACTCATTTTTTCTAAGACTAATGCTTTTTTTAAATTTGGTGCAGAATTTTAAGATGACAGCGTTATCGTCAACATATAAAAACTTATCATATCTTTCAAAAACACCACATTTCTACCTGCTCCACTTCAGTTCAATGCAAACCTTTTAACAAGAGGGATGGCAGGAAACTTTACTTCCTTTCTACTAATAGTTAAGACAGGATGACCTCAGAGAAAACAGTGGGCTCTGTTTTCAGTCATGAGCACATGGATCATGATGGTCTGTAAAGTTATGGGAACAAACTGTTGGCCAAATTGAAGACAATAACAACTACAGAATGTAGTTTTTATCATAACTTACAATTCACACACACACACACACACACAGTTCACTATAAAATTGTTTCTTCTAGACTTGTGACAGGAGGCAATCAGCTGACCACAGAAATGTGGTGAAAACAGTGATGAACACTGGCAGTCACATGGCTGAGGAATCCAGCTCACAAATGTAGACGCATGAACACGCACACACACACGCACACACAGAAGCCTTACTTCTAATGTTTGCTGGATGACTGTGCAGTGATTGGAAGATTAAGTGTACTGCACTGTGGCTTTAAAAACGAAGACAGACGAGGCCAGCAGTGTGTAAAATGTGTGTGTGTGCACAGGCAGCTGGAGTTAAGACACAAGCCAATGATCAAACAACATTAAGGCTGTTTTTTTTTCTTACAGTAGAATTGGCACTACATAAGGGAAGAGATGAGAGGAAATTAAGTTAAGTGGTTTAAGAGATTCAATAGAACAGATTCTGCTGGGTTTTGCATATGCATTCCACTTCACCTGACATTCACGTGTGTTTGTGCAAGTGCGAAAATAATTAATGATTACTCTCAATAGAGAGCAGAGAAAATATAAACCTCATATTTGTGTCTTTGTTGAGGCATTATTAAGGACATACTAAGAGTAAAAGCAAACCCACTATCTCAAATTGGCTCAGGGAGGGTGACAAGTAGGGAGTCCACGCAAGATATTTTACATAAATACATTTTTTTATAATGAACAAAAAGGAAATGGAAATAAATACAGACTGCATCAAAACCAAACAAGGTGTAAGTCAGAGGACAGTGCCCCAGCAACTGTTCCAAGAGTTTTTAAAGATCACTGGTACACATGGCCCAGGTTTTGCCAGTTGGCTGATGACCCCCTGCAACGCCCACCAGACTCTTGAAGGAGAGGCCTGCTCAGAGGGTCATCACACCCACATCCACACCCATCCACAGCGTGTTATAATCTGAGCAGGAATGAGGATTTTCCCTTTGCTGAGACTATTTTACTTCCAATACTCGAGAGTACTGAACACAAACAGCTAACTAAGAAGAGTATCTGTATGACACTTTCTTGATGAGGAAAACTGAAGCACATGACGGTGAGCGCAGAAATTCTGTGTGACAACGATTTCATGGCCTTTTTTTGGTTCCATTACATAAACTGCTGCATACAATTTCACAGAGGCAAGAGAGAAAGAACTCTTTGTGAAGTGCTCAACAGAAGAGAAACTAGATAATTAAGTCTGCTGCCTCACTACCGATCATCTGAATCATAACATCTTGGTCAGACACACCCTCGCCCTTCCTCTCTCCCTCTGTCTGTTTCCTATTTGTGCTAAAAAGAGAATAAAGGTTAAACACACTATAGTTACTGTCTAACTATTCTCAACTGAGTGACATTAAGAATAGTATCTATTTTTCTTCTATTTGTGCTTGTTATCATTAAATCTTTTTCTTCAAAACTCCACCTCCACCAAGCCCCCAGGTTGTCACAGTTTTTTCTTTCACTAATCCATCTCCGTCTTCACCCCTGCAGGAGCACCAAACAGTGATGTTAAATAGTGTCAAGTGGTTTAGGTTTGCCACTGAGTGACAGTTACAAAAGAAGCAACGCAATCTGTGTAGTCATAAGGAAAAAGTTGCGACGCCCTTGCAGCATCACTGTTATGGATGTCTGAGAGTTTCACTGAGGTCACATAAGGCAAAGAAGACATTTTCTTCTTGACCTTCATGCACTCAGTGTACTGCAGTTTGTGTTTTTTTTTTCAGATGGTTGAACAAGTCAGTTGTGGTGCTTAGCGGTGCAGACACAAGTCTCATGTACTCTTTGCGTATGATTTGTTCTTGCTTAACATCACTTGCCTTAAATTTGTAATACTTCCACACAACGGCTGATGATTAGTTTTGAGGGGCTAGCTCTTTACCTTCTGCTCCAGACATTTAAGTCAGTCTGCTCCCTGTTGTTACTTTTCCACTTTGACCTGTCACTACAGGGTGAGCGTGCAGCAGCAAGACCACAGAAGTGAAGCCAAAACATCTCGATCACCCACTGATGGCTGGCTGGTAGTTTGGGATGTGCTTGATTTGACCTGCTGCAGCGTTTTCTATGAGCCCAACACGCATTTTAAACATCACTATTGCAGTTATTACGGTCATTTGTTTATGCGAAGCCAAAAATCGTGACTGCAATTAATATTTGATTAAATGTGCAGCCCTACTAGAGTCAGCGCAATACTGGAAAAACAGAGTCAAACCACAGGTCATAACCTCACATCTGTTCAGACACTCACAACTAAGATCTCAATCAACACTTTAAATTCAAGACAATTTTTTTAAATGAAGTAGTTCCCTTTGTCTGTGCAATAAACAATGACAGTAATACAACTACCTCATTAACACTGACATATGTATTACTGGCATGATCAGTCAGCTGATTAAATAAGACTATTCGGAAGTGTTGTCAGTCCAACATTTGCCTGCCAAAACTGACAGATTTATCTGAGCATCACTTTCAACCTTACAGAGCCAATTATGGTTGTATGTCCATCAAGTGGTGCAGTGTAATATCACATGCATGAATGTCTTTGTTTTCTTGAACCAAAGAATGAAGGACAAATTAAAGCAAATTAACAACTCACATTATTATTCAATTCAAGAAACCCATTTTTGTCCCATTTTGTGGTTTATTCATTACAAACCCCTACTGTGCAGCCAAATATTGTTCAAATGTGCAGATCTTTACTGTTGCAGGGTTCCCAAAGTTCATAAAGATCAAAGTTGTCTGGCTAAACTTAAGGGAAATGTGTACAAAATGATGCACACGTCGAGAATATTTCCATCTGATAGAAAGATGCAGCCATGAAGCAATGGAGTCTTGAATATTTTAGTCAGTGTAATCATCATACAGCTGCAATGAAGAGCTGGAACAAGTTAAAAATTATTAACGAATTATAACGACTGATACTGTCAGAAAGTGTTGAATCAAATGGTTTAACAGTCTTAAAGCTTAATGAAAAACAAAAGGCAAGCAGCCTCTGTGTCTGCCTCTCTCATTTACTCTTCCCAGTCCACCATTACATTAGTTGATTCACCTTTTTGGTCCCCAAGGGAGACCGTCCTAGCAACTGAGAGAGAGAGAGAGAGAGAGATAGAGAGAGAGAGAGAAAGAGAGCGAGAGAGAGAGAGAGAGAGAAAGAGAGAGAGAGAGAGGGAGAGAGAGAGAGAGAGAGAGGGAGAGAAAGAGGAGGAGGAGGAGAAGGAGGACAGAGGCTAAAAATAGCAACAGCGAGTTTTGCAGCAGCATCACACCTCACAGAGACACCACTGCGCTACTGAGCACACTTCCTGATCCTTATACACACCTTACACACACACAAACACACACATTTACACACATACACACAAACACACACGAATCTGTCACATGTCAGTAGGTGTCAAG
Organism: Zanclus cornutus; assembly: GCA_029814745.1. Taxonomy (NCBI): domain Eukaryota; kingdom Metazoa; phylum Chordata; class Actinopteri; order Acanthuriformes; family Zanclidae; genus Zanclus; species Zanclus cornutus. The sequence continues at coordinate 22,463,671 of JAQQZW010000001.1, read as the reverse complement.
CATGATTTTCCTGAATTATTTAACTCTGAATATGCTGCCAGCCCGCACATTTCATCTGTTTCTCTTTTTTTCTCTCACCAAAACACAAACACACTCGCACATACACTGTGCCTTGTGTGTAACTTTTGTGCGTGTGTGTGTCTTTGGGGATGACTTTTATTCTTCATCTTTCCTGAGTCCAGGGGAATTTGTTGGTCTATAAATATCATTCAAAGCCTCTCGAGCTGAGTTATATTGCCGTCTGTCTGTCTTTTTGTCTGATACTTGCTCACACACACACACACACACACACACACACACACAAACACACACACACACACACAAACACAAACACAAACACACACACACACACACACACACACACACTGACAGATATTTATATGGTTCAAGGACATAATCCTCCACAATGAAACACAAGCTGGAGTGTCTGAAAGCTGGAGAGAAAAATGCGATGAGTCAGAGTGCAGCCTCTGTGTCTGCCTCACAGAGGGATAGATGGTGGTCAGGCTGGTGCGTTACGGGCATCAGACAAAGAGGAGAGGGGCGACAAATAAAGCAGCAAAGACGTCAGTGCATCTGTGACATCAGAAATCACATGACGAGAGCGTCTCTGCATTGAGCTCACTCCACATATGCCACACGTAAGAGTCTAAACACACACATTTTGTTTCGTCTATAATTTCATGCTTTTTTTCTTTACCTCAGGGCACTGAGCGTGGTCACACCGCTGCGAGGGTAACACGCTTTATATGTGATAAATGTACTGTATGTTGCTTTAAATGTGCAAAACGTGCTTCAGGGCTCAAGACAGATAGCGATAAAACTAAAACACCAATTTCATTATGTCATGAAGAGCATGCATACAAACAATGCATCACCTTCTTCCATTTTCATCTGCGTCCAGTCAGTAGAAGATGCTCTCATTTGAAATGAACGGTGACATATTGAATGTATTTAGTGTGACCTCGCCCTGAGCACACGTTTAATTGCTTTTGTTTTACTCCAGGAGAAGGCAGAGAAGACGCACCCGAGCGACTTATGATTTGGTTATTACACTAGATTAAAGGGATACTACGGCCGTTAAGCACTGGACTTACATATGGTTGAGGGATTTCCAAGAGACACAAGACTGAAGCAGCAGTGACCGAGATTTCCTGAATTTTAGTCTTCAAAAACTTCAAAAACACCAGATCCTGCATTTTCCATAATGCAATTCAGTAGTGCTTTTTGTAAGTCTCTCCCTATCTGATCGATTCTTACATCTTTCACCCCCACCAGCCCAGTGGTAATACAGCTTGTCATAAATCTGTAGTCTCCAAGCCCCATCTGAAATAAAAAAAACCCTGTCCATGTCGTAGTAATGTCATCATGGTTATTTTTCTAAAAACTCAATAAACTAGATGACATTATAAAACCTTTTTCATAGTTAACTGAGTGTGTAAAATCAATGAAGTGTCCCCTTAATGTTACAAGGTCAAAGGACTGAATCATTGTGGTTAAACAGTTAACCATTCTCATCCTTAAATCTCATCAGTTAGTGTGGAGACATCTATTATTTATGGTTAATACTGAATTATGTGACTGAGCTTCTGGTATCTCATCTGAACATATCTGAATTTAAACAATACTTTGTTTGCATAGTTTAACACTAAAGAGGTTTAAAATTTTGCTTAAAACAGTGTTAAGTTAGAGATAATACTCTCAGTCTAAATACAGGATAACAAAACAATACCGCTCACAATACCAACAATGCAAACCCGATATCTACCACATATTAGGGTACTATTTAAGTCACTAGGGATTTTGAAGGGCAACTGTTGTACTATTTGCCAAATAAATAAAAATAAACATAGATTGAACTGATCATAATGGAGAAAAACATCAGTGTTCTAGTAGCAACGGACTGGTTTTCAGG
>JAQQZW010000001.1:22181136-22193028 GCA_029814745.1 Zanclus cornutus | reverse complement strand
CGATCTTGGGATGTGATTTATCATCTCGAACAACACACACGACTGATAACCAGAGCGCTAGCATTTGTACGCATATGTGCACACACATGCATGTGAGGGCGCACATATACACACACACACACACACACACACACACACGCCAACTCCCAACCCCTTCACTCTTCCACCTCACATAAACACCCAAAAAAACAGATCAACACATGTTCTCAAGCTCACTCATCTTCTGGCTCAGTCACTTCTATATGCCTTCACACGAAACCGCAATTTCACATAGAAGCTGTCTTGCCCCTCGCTCTCTTGCAGTGTGGAGTTGGATCACATGCTTTTTACAAACTGCAACTACATCACCTTCCACCCAGGGATCCTCTCTAAACGCTCCCTTTTAAACCTCCACTAACAGTCTCATCATTGATTTTATGTCTCTGTTTTTTTTTCTCCTCAGGTTGTAAGCAAGCAAACACAGCTGAACCCTAACACCCTGTGTCCTACTGTGTCTCCCTCAGGGTGTTATAATCACAAAACAGCTACACAACATCTCAGAGTGAAACACCCTCAGCAACACAGGCCATAGAAAGGCAAAGGTGATGGGAGCAAGTTTTCCACCATTTCAAACATACAGAGCCATCAAATAAACTGCTCTCTCTCGCTCTCTCTCAGCATTCCGAGGTTGAGCACAGTTACTTCTCCAAAGAAGTAGATTCTCTTAACTCTCTCTATCCATTTCTCACTTTTTTTCACCCTCCCATCTTTCTTTCTCTAGCAATTTTTCTTACTGTCTCCAGTTGCTGCTTATTATTTCTTTGTGGAACAGTGCGTGATTGCCAGGATTGCTTGGTGGCTGTCTCTTACGAAGTTGTTGGTTTCAACAGAAAGGCAGAAACACTCAGATTCTCCACTTTTGATCTGTCTGCCTTTCCTCTCCCTGCCCTTTTGTGCTTTCTCCAGCTCTTTTTTTGTAATGGGTCAACAAACAGCTGCAGTGTACAGTAGTTTCAGTATGGCGAATAATCATCCAAAGGTGCGTTGTTGGGGACATTGAGGAGACTTCTACAACTCGCCAAAGGCTAGCGAGTGCAAGTGCAAACCTCGACTGCTCTCCCTGTTAGCTCAGCCTTTTTTGGGCGGTCAGGCTGTCTTGCCACAATCACACGCTGGCGCCACAATTGCCTAGCCCCAACTGCAACCCTTTCACTGTGTAATGAATACATCCAGAAATAAACTTTAACCGCTCCTGCCCCGCTGCTTGCCCCCCGTGCGTATATGTAGAGAGACAAGACTGGAGTGATGTTTGTGTTGTGCCCTGGATAGTGGCATGCTCACCTGGCCCCAGGACGTCGTGTGGTGATGGTGTGGTTATGGTTCAACACAGAACCAGTCAGTGAGAGAGAGGTGACCACTGACCGCTGTCACCCTCTGGTGGGACCATACACATCCCTGGTCCAGGGAATGTTGGGGAGGGAAAGTGATGACCAAAGAAGTAAAGTGGTGTTTTTGTCTACTTCAAAATTCTGTTGAGCTTTATGTTTATGTTTACTTGTGCTCATGTCTAGGTGAGATGCGGATACTCACGGGTACATGCGAAAGATGCGTGCGTTCGGTCACATACTGAAGATGTTCGTATATAAAAATGCTTTTTGCAGTATTCAGTTCAGTCTGCATGCCTGTATGTATGTAAGGTTCATTTCCACAAGAGATAAATATACCTGCACCAAGCCCACAGGCTGGAGTCTTGATTGTGCAAGGGGTAGTCAGATCAGAGCAGTAATTTTCCATATACACTCAACCCACTTGCGTCTACCTTGATGGGTGTTTCTATTAGTTGCTGTATGGTTCCATGTGTATTTGTGTGTGTGTGCTCTATGTACTGTAGGTTTGAACACATTGCTTGTCTGCATCTGTGTGTTTTTGCATTGCTGCCTCTTTCATCAGGATTCTTGCGTGGCAGCAGCAGCTTTCCTTCATCTAAATTGCTGTTGCAATTTTGGAACAATTTATTTTCATGTTGTCTCTCTAAGCAAATAAGCACACCTATGAAATCAGATAGCACAACATTTAGTTTGCATTTCCATCTGTAATAAATGAAACCAATTAAGCCGTACTTTTAAATTAGGGAGGAGGCAATCCTAATTTTCTCCTTAAGTGCAGTTTCCACGGCAATCAGAGGCCTCTGCAGGGCCACTGTTAAGGAAAAATGCCTCATTTGATTGGGCACTCTATTCACACAGGACATTCCTGCTGGGTGTGCAACCAGCTCACAAGGTGAACCACTGAGATTAATAAGGAAATTAGTGCACTATATTTACCAACAGTTCAGCAATAACTTTACTGCAAATGCAATTAAACAAGTAGTATGAGTCTAATTAGAAGCAACTTATGAATAAACTATTTTCGGTTTTGTTCTTTTAGTTGTGCTAGCCTTATGGTTTTCATCACTTTTTTGATTTGAGCAATGTAAAAATGTGCAGAGTAATGTTTCCTTTGCTATGGCTGGCTCAACTAATTTGCACTGTAACCTAATGAAAAATATTAAAAGTTTAAAACAGTATGTTTGCACATAAAGATAAATATGTGATAGAGCTATGTTTAGCAAGAATGTTGGAATTAAACATCATAGGGCCATTGTGAAACTCCCTTTTTTTATGGTCTGCACAGAATTTGTAGCACTTTGTGTGTGTTTGTTTCTTAAGCATCCAAACAATTGCGGGTCATTTAATGTTTCTATTTTCCTTCTTTTTTGCTGTGCTGTTTGTGAGTTCACCAGTTTTGAAGCTCGGAGCTGTAAAACATCAGTCCTCGTAATTATTTAAATGCACACAAACACTGTGTATTGACTGTAAATGCAATGCACCTTCCAGAAAATTGTTGTGCAACTTAATGATAAAATAGAATTCAGCAGGCAGACCACACTGTGCTCAGGATACAGCAGAAGAAAGAAGGGGTCTGTGAGTGACCTTGAGCTCTGGCAGGAGGAGCGGTTGCAAAGGTCGTTGATATGCACGGCCATCGCACGGACGCTTGCTGTGTGTGGGTGTGTGTGGCAATGTGTTTCATCCTGTTCTCCACTGTGACTTGCATTAGAGATGTAATTGATTAACATATGAATTCCATTCCAGTCATCAAATACCAAGATGATTTAGTTGTCTTATATAATGTATCCACAGAGTGCACACAAAGAACCTATATTGTGTCTCTCGGCCTAATCTGTAAAATCTGTCCGCTGCCTCAGGATGACGGTACTGCAAGAGCACATTTGGATCAATCTCAGCATCAATTATCCCACCGTTTGGTGTTTCACGACCCAAATAAACATTTTGTCACTAATCTATATGTTATTATTATTCACCAAGGCTATCATAAATGCAAGTAGACATGCACAGAGTGACACAAAACAGCAGCAGCAACAGCAGCTTCTAATTGTCTGACTGTAGATTTGACAGTGGCCTGCAGGCAAAATGTATTAGTGCCAACACAATTGTCAGCTCAGAGAGAGAAAGTAAGGATTTAACATTAGTCTTTGTCACAATGGCATCAGACACACTGTGCAATGATATGCTCATAACAGTGTCAATCAAATGAAATCCATCCAATTAGCAAACACGTGTAAAGATGACACTGTATTTCAATGACTTATATAATGGTCAACATTCGTTTAGGCTCAAGTTGAGCAGAAATTCAATACTGCTAGAAAGTTTCCTAATCAGACCAGACATTTTTCACTTTTGGGCCCAGAGAAAGCCACTGGCCTTGAGCGCGGTCGAGGCTGTAGTCTGAATGAACAGTGACTTGCAATTTAACCATCATATATTGATACCGATCAGTGAATTTCAGTACTGAGCTGAAGTTAGTTATATATTATCATGGCTGAAGGTAATATCACAGAACATTCACTACTCTAGATATTGAAAATTTGCATGGATTACAGTACATTCTTTGGTGGGACTGAGAGCGAAGGCGAGAGGATGAAATCAAATTAAGGAGTTATGATAAGAAGATGAGAAGAAGAGACAGCGTAGTGCCTTTAGATGTCCAAGTTCACAACTCCAAAAGTAGGCTACCGTAGGATTAGAACCTATTCACAAGTGTTTAGACACATTTCATGACATTATTCCCCAAGTATGTCAAACTAGCTCCAAACTTACACTGCTTACACAACTATCAATTTAAAATGATGCTGTTCTCAGTACATTGAACTTGTGTGTCTTAATATGACACCATCAAATTCATCCACAGTTACTGCACACTGTAATGCAGTAATGCAGTGAAAGGGACAGGTGCGTCAAAATTTGTACACCTATTTGTAGTACTCGGTCAAATCTCATAAAATAAACACCCACGGATCATTGACAAAAAGATGTTAATTATAACTTATGCAGAAACCAAAACTTGCCTTAGACTTTTAAAGTTTTTAATTTTTCTTCTAGATCAAAGTAATAAAGTGATACAATTTCCGCACATTAATGGGTATATTGCAACATGAACCCCTAGTAGCTATTTTGGCATATTTTTAATGTTGCCACTTTGCCAAAATGTCAACAAATAAAGGAAGTTAAATGAGAGTCTTGGGGGGTACAGAGTTCAACTTATTTGTGGAAGGAGCCTCAGAACAACCAGATATATTATGTTCAAATGTAGATATCTGAATTTGGCGTCAAGTGAAACAAGCCAACAAGTTTAATTAAAGTAAAATTAATAGTTTTTCATGATCGCTAACAACCATTTTTTATTATTTTTGACACAGCATAGCTCTACGTGTACCTAACCATAGATCAGATTGTTAGATTTAACTCAAAATGCATTGCAATGTTGTCAGAATCATTATATTTAATCCCAGTATTTATTTCTCACAGTATTTCAGCCACCAGCATGTAAATGCATAAAATGTATTTTCCACAGCCCACTGTAAATGTTTGCATACACTTATCTTAGGTTTTGAATCTCACATTTTATGAAGCCTCCTAACACATAAAATTCAGTTTTCAGAGTAACAAATACCTTCAAGGGTCCCTCAAGAAAGCCTCATAATGAAGCCATCAATTTGACTGTATATTTTATTCTAAAATAGTACACCATAATGGCATGAGATTATGTAGCCTCATTTAAAAGTAGAGCGATGGGGCTGCAGCAGAGTATAATGGTGCGGTGCCATTTTCCAACTCTTTAAAGAAAATTCTCTCCATCAAAATGCTTTTAAAACCCTGAGAAAGTTCTTTGCACTGATCAATTACAGTTAATTTTTTTTTTTTTCATCTACCACTGTCAGGACTCTGACAAACTTCATCCGTATGTTTACTCTTAAAGGCTGCTGATCACCTTGCACTGAATGATTTTTTTTTTAATGAAATCACAGGCTTACCTGTGCTTTATGAACATAATTGGATTTGGCAAAAAGCTCAATTAAATCCATTTTAAGTGCAATTTTCTCAAAGGAAAAGAAAACTAGATGAACAGTGCTTAACTTTTCCAAAATCATTATCAAAATAAACATGGGCTTTATTTGTTAAGAATATCACTACATTCCTTGTTCGTGGTCACATGTAGTAAGACAATACAAAAGTAAAAAGTAATTATTTTTATTTTTGTTAGGGTTTTTTAATGATTGTGAGGCAAAACAAAAATCATCTTTGCCTATCAGCTCCTGTCAATTTGAAAATTTTTTTTGCTGAGTATAGAGACCTGAATGAGCACAATGTTGTGAGGCAGTCAGATAAGCCAGCAGTAAAAATGCTCTGTTTTGTATGGTGACCCATAATATTGAAGGATAAAAGGGGAATGCAGTGTTGTTGAATTATATGATAGATGAGAGATTTGCTTGTGGAAAAAATAGAATGGTGGTTGATTGTAGTGGTGGTGTTGAGGGAGGTGCAAGACGTTTGTATTTGCATTTTTCCGATGATTTGGTTAATAAAATCAAACATATTACTTGACCGGAAGAAAATGGTGTGGAGCTCAAGAAGAAATAAGATGAAGCATATTTTTCTCTTTCTGTCTTGCTCCTACATCTCCTCTCACGCTCTCACCACCCCCTTTTCTTTTCTCCTTCCTCCTGCTGATTTACGATGCTTATTAAGACTCTGTTTATGCCCTGAGCTTTCTCTCCTACACTGTCTAATGATAGATTTGCAATATTCATGCCCATTTCCTCCACATTCCCCCGGTCAAGTTTCAGAGTGACAGCAACTCGGGTGCTTTTTTTATGATAAACCCAGGAGTGGACTTGTTACCTTTAAATAATTGGAGCAACTGCCAGGGGAAAAGAAAATGTTAGCCTTGTGTTGAGATTATTTACTTGGGAATCTAGACTAGAATTTTTAAGCCAATACACTGACTACAGAATTTATTTTATGATTGGAAATATAAAATTGGATGTGGCAGTTGTTTTTAAGAGTGTAAAGGATAAGAAGCTTTAGAGATTATTTCCAGAAATACTCATCATGTGGATTGTAAATCACATAATTTATTTTACCACATTGAAGTAGATTGTAAACCATCCACAGGCATAGACAGCCGCTGCAAATGTTGCATTCATCTTTGCCATGATGTGTTTTCATTGTCTGCCTCGCCTGCAGTACACCATGAGGGTGCATGACGAGACTGAAGAATAACTAGGGTTGAGAGAAAGATTCTGAGATTGATAGAGATAAAAGAAGGCTCAATTATTTCAGGGACTCTTGTTTTCTTCTCTCTATTGCCAGTGGGAGCACAAATCCGCCTCCTTGTCTCAGTGTTTGTTCCTTTGTTCCATAAAGAGTATGCAAAAGGTTGGAGAGGAAAATGTGTGTGAGTATGTGTGTTTATATGTGTGTACAAGCTTGGGCATTGGTTTCTGCCGGAGTGTCCAGGTTGAGTAGAGGATGGCTGTTTCAACAGAAACCGTCAGACAGTTGTTTGTTGTTGGAAACAGGGTGGTCTCCTGCAAAATAAAACATTTCCCTGAAATGAACTGACCATTCTCAGTCAAAGGCCCCATCATCCATAAATGTCCTCCCATCACTGTCTGAAGATACGGATAATTAAACCATTGACATCTCACATTCAAGCTTGACTGAAAATCTATAGGCATTCAAAATAGCAGATTACTTGCCAAATAGGCTGCCACCCTCTTTCTCTCTCTCTCTCTCTCTCTCTCTCTCTCTCTCTCTCTCTCTCCCCCTCTCTTTTGCTGTGTCATTTCCTCCTGTTTTGGAAGTGACAGGGGTATTTTAGATTATGAGATTCACCAACAATGTCTCCTTGCAAATCTGTTAAGTCGTTTGTTAGAGATTCAGGCTGGGTGAAGCCATCAGGCCACCAAGTCAAGCGTGGCAGTACACGGAAATGAGTCTGATTGGAATTCATTTCAATTCCACCAGGTTTCCACAGGAACTGAATGTGGGCAAGATCAGCGCTGAGATCACATGGAGCCTCTTCGCCCTGGATATGAAGTATGCAATGGAAGGTCAGTAATGCTGCTCATCAGACAATTATCTCTTGCTTAAGGGGGTAAATTAGAGTAAATTAAAGCTAAAGATAAATGATATGAATAGATTGGTGTTGGTGAAGAATAATAAGTTTCACTTTACAGTAAGGCACAAAATATCCTGAGCACTTGTTAACTATTCGCTAAACTGGCAGTTAATTTGTTGCTTTCCCCGTTCTGTGTAACTATTCAGAAAAAAATGTTAAGTGTTCCTGTGTTACCTCTCTGTATCTGAGCCCCGTTTGTTGGCTGGTGTCACAGTGTTGTTTATCAGCCAGGTCTGGCTGTGGTCAGCTCTAGTGCTTATCTAGATTACACTTCCCTGATTTCACTCCATTGATCAGTATAGAGAAACTGGAACTTCATTTTATCAAGATAAACACTTGATCAATGGTGTAGTGAAAAACAGATGAGATGCTCAAGTTTGTGTGTTGTTGTGCAACTTTGTCCATCTTGTGTGTTGTTGTATAGTGGTACCTGTGTGTCCTTTTTAAAATATAAGATAAGAAACAAAATCTTGAAATTATATTAAGTTTAACTCAAAATTAATTAGTGGAAATTTAAGGATAAAAAGAATAAAATGTAGGGGTTAGCGGACAGCTCTTTGAACCCTTCAGTAGTAGGTAGGTAGTAATGAGTCAAACAGTTTGAAATCTTATCTCCTAAAGTTACCATAATTATGGCACATTGCAGTCATTAAAAACAGTTGCAGTACTCATTTTCCAAGTTTGTTATTTCCTAAGTAACAGAGTATTGAACTTGCATCATATAAAAGAAGTGTTTTACAATATATTATCTAGCGTGGACCAAAATAATCAATCCATTTCTTCCACAATCATTAGTATAAATAAGTCATTCCATAGCGTATATGTTGTACCTTATTATACAGTGAATATGCTAAAAAATATAACTCACTTTTAGTGTTTTTGTAATGTTCAGTAGTTTAGTATATACTTTGTCAATACAAGTCAGTCTTTTTCCAAAGGCAGCAGAGACTAGCTGTGATCAAGCAGTAAATCTCAGATTTGCTCTTGTGGCAGGAAGACAGATGTGGCTCCTTGTAGTGTGGGTTTTGACTTTAATCACCACCCGCTCTCTTCAGCTCACCTACCAAAAGGCAGATGCCTCTTGGAGGTTATTGAACTAGCTATTTTTCAAGGTTGGAGGCTTCTGGATCAAAGACCCAGGATATCAGGATAATATGGAATAAAGGATTTTTATTAGAATTGGGTGGAGAAGATAATGGCTACAGAATAAAATTTTAGTTCATACATATCTTTTTTTAGTTGAAGTTGAACCCATGAACCACCTCTATGCTTAAATCGACAGGAGAGCGGGCATGATATTTGCTACTTTAATGATGACAGAGAGGGAGCAGTAAGAGAAGCTTGGATCTGATTGAGGTCAAAGATGGTGAAATGCTCTTCAGACTGTGTGTAAGAAAAAAGACAGAGAAGCACCAGAAGAGCTTGTTGGTGATTTTTCCTCAGCTACACAGCACATATTTGCCTCTTTCTCCGTGCAAAGCCATCTCAAATTTCTATGGCAACCAGGTGCCAAAAGACACTTCAAACCTGTAAGCACACGCATGCACATAAGAAGCATATAGATTCTAAGGTATGAGGTGGTTATAAATGTGATCTGCTTTTAGCATACGGAATCTTTATGGCCTATATGCATGTAAATGTGCCCATTTATCAGACTGTAATGAGACACGTATAGATTCATGGCGCAGTGTATGTGCACCAATGGATGTGTGTTTCTGTGATAAAGCAATAAACAGCTATAAAGCAGCCAGAAGATCTCTGGATCATGTGAACTGTGATTTAGATTAGGTAACTAATCCTAATCCTATTTTTTTTTTCACGATTCCATGTGTATCATTCTCAACATTAATCATATTCTTGTAAAATTACCTGTGGTACCTTGGTGTAGGATTTACTGAAATCAAAGGAGGCAGCAGTCAAGACAATCACAAGCCTCAATTAGATGCTGGTGGTACTTTCATTGCCTTCTGTTATAAATAGGAAGTCGTTACTTATTACACCATCTCCTTTGCCCTGAAGAGAGAAAGCAATTTGAAAATGATTCATCCATCAACCTTGTTTCATCATCAGAAAATGCACTACTCTCTGAAACTGTCTCTCTTTTTTACTGAAAGAATAGTGACCTTGTCCTGTATGTTTTTCACTGTAACACAAACCAGCAGAATTTGCCCAAAATCAACCCACTGACTTATTGTAAATTGAGTGCAGAGGATTGTAGTAATCCAGCCAGTTAAAAAAAATTGAAACATTCCAAATTTCTCTGATGATGACAAAAACAAAGGAAATGCCACCTAATAATGTGTTTTAAGCCAGACTGGGTCATGTGTAAGTTCTACAATGAAAGCTGAGTTTATGCTGCAACATTTTTGTGAAGAAAGCATCATCACTCCAAAAAAATTAACATGGGACTTATTTTGCATCACAAAGAGCATGTCTGAAAATTATAATGGTACATTTTCACGGGAGAATAGCATTTACATCATTTAGTCTCATCACCATTTAATGTTTGAGAATTAAATGCTGTATGAAGAGAAGAAAGTTTTGCACTTTTTCAAAGTCTTTTTAAATTCAGAACAAGTGTACAGAATAGTTTGTCATCAGCATAAACATACACATTGCACTGTATTAGAGGCAAATTGCTAAAAAAGATTTTAGATTCTCTTTTGGGACATTTTCTTTTTCAAGAGCAAAGATTGAACACTACCTACGTATGTACATATGATAACCTAAACAAAAGCAGCAGTAAAGGTTTATTATTTTCAAGTGATTACAAAGCTTTTGCAGAACAGCACAGTGTCAAAATAGTACAAGAACTATTTAGTTCATTAATCTTTTCACTTTTATGAGGGGTAATATATACAGTTAAGTAGATCAATAGAGAGACAGAGAGAGCAATGATGGTTCCGTGTTTATGTGTGCATATCTGAGTCAAGGCAGCTGGGCATGTGACCACCTGGGGTGTTACTGACTGCTGCCACAGCAGGTTTAGGCAGTGTGGTTGTGTGTGTGTGTGTCTGATGTGCCCAAAGGTATCCATGTTACAAAAGGAGAGATGAATCGTGGACCCACTCAGTCACATATACCCTCTTCCTCACTCTTTGAGTCTGAACCCTCTTCCCTTGCTTTCCCTCCTGTTGCCTCCTCTTGTCAGTACATCGCTGCCCGCCCACAGCGACATGTGCCAGGAAGAGGACATGACTGTCATGTTCCTCAAAGGAGCACTTTGTATGAATTGTTGCTCATTTCTTGTTGGTTCCACTGGCTGTCGGAGTTCTAGGTTTGGTTTGGTAGAGACAGGCAAGTAGTTGAATGAAGAAGAATTTTATGAGCAGCTTATGAGCCCCAACATTGTTGTGCAAACTTGCACATTGTAAACCCCGTAATGTGTTTTAATGTAAAGATTGTAAAACCACATAAAACATAGTTGGCACAAGTTGCGACTCAGAAAGCAGAGTACATTTTTGTTGATTTACTCACATTTTAGAACTAAAGTATGTGGATATAATGTGTTTTTGTTGCAAATTATGATGATCATGTGCATCTTTAAAATGCTTAGATGTATGATACATTGACAGCAATGTCTGACTATGCTGTCCACAAGATGTTTTTGCTGCTATATAACTAGTGTGGCTACGTCTCACATTTGCAAGTGGTTGATGTTTGACTTTTTGAGAAACATTTTACAGTCTCTTTGTCAAGTTTAATTGGCAGTGACATTTTAACATCACAGTTTAATTAGCATCCAACAGCTTCAGCATCATTCCATTTTCTGTTAAGATGGAAAAGAGGATCATCGGGTAGGTTTTTGGTTTTGATTTGCCCCTACCAACAGTCGCAGGTGCATTCCCAATTCAAGGCTGGTTGGAACCACCTTTTTTCCTAAATGATTCTGTAGTGTGAGGCGTTCACAGAAGTGATTTTAATGCTGTTAACTGGATCAGAGTCTCTCCGATTTTTACTCTTAAATATCACATGCGTTTGATTATTTTCAAGTGAAATACTGCAGTGTGAAGGGAACAGCGTTGGATACTGAACAGAAACACAAGAAGCAAGCTGACAGAGAGGTGTCACCAAGTGGACAAAGTATACTCATCAGCTTGTAGCATTCGCCTGCACTAGCCCTGTTTAAGACCAAATGAAAGTTTATTTCCAACTCGCCTTCAGCTCGTGCCGCAAAACGTAATAGCCACGCTGATTCTGCCATGATTTTGTCCACATTATTTTTCTCTCATAGCACACACAATATGCTGACGACAACAGGCCGTCTCCGTGTTTGTTTTTTTCTGTTTTGATTTTGCGAGTTTCAGCGAGCTCCCACAGCCCTGGAATTGCCACTCCGAAATTGTCTGGTATAAACTCCATGTGTTTGGACGCATTTTTAAAAATCAG
>JAQQZW010000001.1:22136815-22146919 GCA_029814745.1 Zanclus cornutus | reverse complement strand
TTTTTTGTGTGTGTGTGTGTGTGTGTGTGTGTGTGTGTGTGTGTGTGTGTGAGAGAGAGAGAGAGAGAGAGTGTTCTGTTTATTCTTTGGCAAGATGCGATGAGCTGTTTATGTAGTGAAATATGCTTGAAGGTTTGTTTGCATTCTGGGTTGCAAATGAATTGCTTTTCCCAAAGAGGTAAACTCATTCCAGCTTAACTCATCTTGGCCTGGAACATTGAAATCATATGGCAGCAATTAGCATGAACTGAATACACAAGACAGCACAATAACAAATTGTAAACTTTGTCTTACCTTTGTTTACCAGCAGTAGTTTTGCTGAGCCCACATGGTCAGTGTGTTTAAACTGTAGCACACATTCATTAGTGGAAGCTTCCATCTACTGAAGAGTCTCCTGTTCGCTGCTGGGAAGACATAGTGGGGATTAAATGCCTTATTAATGGGCACATTAATGGTAGCTGGTCTAGACAGTTTTATTTTTGACAAGAGCAGTGTCAAGCTAAACAGAGCGGATCGAACCAAGACGGACAATCAGATCCAGAAATAGCACAGAGAATTTGATCAATTTTCAAAATAAAAAACCCTTTGCAGGCTTTTGAACTACAATACCCATTGTAGACGGACAAAAATCACATCAAAATGGTCAAATTAACAAAATCTTTAAAGTCCATGGCTTTGAAGTGCATAAAGAACAAAACAAAACCAGGACAGAAAGGTGACGTTGTAGAGCCATGCATGGTGAAATCCTGGCTTTAAACTCCATAAGCATGTAGTTACATTAGCATGTTTTTTTAAGTCGCTTTTTACAAACGAGGACTCTCTCCATGCACTCCCCCCTGCCCCCAGATATTCATTCATTCATTCATTCGTTTAGTCGTTTGTTCATTCGTTTATTGCTGCAAGTTTGGTGAATTTTGACTTTTTACTGTAGGATTGTTGAAATTGATTTATTCATGTCTAAAAACATACAAATTAACTGGCTCTAAAAAAACTCTACAACTGTAAAAATACAGTAGCCAGATGTTACCCTCCTAAATATGAGGCAGACAGAGCAAGACTGGAATCAACAGTGTTTTTGTTTTGATCAGAAGGCACACATACTTTTACCTATTTATTCCTTGAATTGAAAAATTGTTAAAAAACAACATCAAAAGTGTGTGCTCTTTCCATTTTCACATAGCAGTGAAGACTGATCTTTTCCCAGATTTACATGTGTGAAAATATTCTTATTGACTGTTTGTTTACAATCAGGTACATCCCTCAGTACTGGATTCACTTTGAAAATGTCATACAGTTTTAAAAACAGCAAACTATTTGAACTAAATTGTGGAACAGGTTGATTACTTTGAAACCAGTTGCTACACTTAATGACATCATCTTGTCTTTCCTTCAAACTTGACCGGCAGCAACACTGAATGTATTTATAGCATATTTTACCCACATGCTTTCTGTAAAAATGTGGAAATCAAGTTCACAGCCTGACATAAACCAAAACTAATTCAGACATCAATTTTCTGTGTTTGTACCATTAGACTTTATTGAAATACAGTATGATCAAGATCGACAAGAAAAATAAAAGAGATTTTCCAAAACCATTTTTTTCCTTTCCGATACAGAACTTTGCGTACCTGCACGTTCTGAGTACAAATCTGATGATATGGATGTGTTTGAAGTTTGATAAGTCGCTTGCCATTTATGATATTGGCTATATGTGCTGTAAAAATTCTGTAGAGTTGCATACAGGTGTACGAGGTGCTGGGAAGTAGCAGGCTCCTGTTTCTAATATCCAATATTTTAAAAGTCTCATTTTTAAGTTCTGTCTGCCACTAAGTATGATCTCCGGAAAAATGAGGGCTCTATCCGCTTCTACCTGCTTTCATGCCTTCATTATGACTAAATGAATGAATGAACTTCTTTTTTCTCCAAATGTTTTCTTCGACGTCCCCCTCCTCTCTGACCCCAAACCCTGCTGCTGTTACTTGCTTGTGCAAAGCAATAACCAAACTATGTTATTATTACATATAAAATTATGACAATTTCACATAACCATGTCTGTGATAATGCCTCTTTCTTCTCTCTTATTTGTAGAGGTGCGTTGATGATCGTTTCTCCATGAAAACTAATGCGGTGTGTCCTGTGTTGTTGGTTGCTGCTAGGCTCTATGAAAACAGAGAGTGATCCGGTTGTCTTTGTGACAGCGACATCTACAGTAATACCACATGGAAACACTAGGGGGTGTTCAAAAGTTGTCTGTTTCCACTTCCAACATTACATATTGCAGTATTATGTTTTACATATATAGGTTACACCAGTGTGTCATTGGGAGAGGCAGATAGTGTAGGAGTGAAAGCAGGACTCTCTTTCAGTGATGAAACATTACCTACAGCCAAAGGACATTTCAAACACTTCCGCTTGTAAAATTTTCCATTACCTGGGTCAATAGAGGGCAATGGGAGAAGAATAAATACCAACACATCTCCTGAAGTCCAAAGCATCCTTTGCCTACACACATACAGACACACCCACACACGCACACACTCGCTGACACTCGCTGTCAGCCCATCTGATTGCCTGTTAGCGAGTCTCACCCACTACGACAAGTGCCCTTTTTCGCCAAGAACCATTTTCCCCGCCATGTCAGATATGGGGATATTAATGAATGCACAATGACAGTACTTAGGGAGCCAAGCAGCTATCCTGCCTCTGCAAATTTACCCACAGGTCACTTTTGTACGACAAGAAAAAGAAACTACGGAAACAAACAGGTGTGGGTCAGAAACTCATCTCCTCTCCCAGATTAAAAACTCATCTTTCAAAGCAGCGAGGCGTTATTGAGGCTGATTCTCAGGGCTCTCCATGCAAATGGAGGTGTGATTAGGCCCATGGGGGGTGGGGGGGTGTGTACAGAGGAGATGTGGCTGGTGAGAGGAGGAGAGGAGAATGGTGTATCCCTCCATTCAATTACCTCTGTAGGGATAACTGAGAGAGAGAGAGGGCCAAAAGCTGCCTCTGCCTCTGAAACACCCATGAGGAGTTCAAGTTCTATGTATAAATGACAACATTCATGCATATATATACACACACACCTCATGCATACACAAACACACTCTGTGTTTTGCTTTTAACTTTTAACATTTCTTTCAAAGGCAATTGAGAGCATTCTTTATATTTATTCATTGCCATCACCACATCAGTGGAAAACTATCTGTATAAATCTGTATGTCATTTTACAGTGTGTAAGCATTAGTGGACAGCAACATTACAATATTGGTTCGGTAGCGAAAGCATGTTTGCTCTACTGATCCACCAAAGCCAAACAAGACTGAGTCCAGTCTCACATCCATGTACGTGATGTAATATGAAATGAGGTGAACTTTGATGAATTCACAGGTCATTAAAGAGCTGCTTCTGATGTCTTTTTAATGAAAAGCGCCCTTGTAGAGCAAAGCCAGCAGGGATAGAACGAGGGAGATTTTATCTGCTGTTGTTTTCTCATTAACCTTAAATTATGCAAACCAGTATAGTTCACATTCGAGTTTGTGGACAGCTCCGTTCGCTCGCTCTTGCACCACCATCCCCCCCCCTTCCTGATAGCTGAGCGCTTTCATGTTAGCTACAAAAAACTGAGAGTCATGTCTGCTTTTCATTGCCACCGATTCCACTGCTTCATTCTTCTGTAATAAGCTCCGGTAAGCTGACAAGGTCATATGGCACAAAGACATGGAAATATATTTTCTTTTTCTATGTGCAAACTTCGTGTGTTTGCACAGGCTCATCTCCATCTTTAGACATGTGTGCCTGACTGTGTTTGTGCGTGTGGAAGCACATCAAGCCACAAAGCCAAACCAAGGTCGGTATAAACAGAAACTCATTCATCCCAAAACATTTCTCTGTATAACACTGATCCCTGAGACTTCAGCTACCTGTTCTTGCTGATATCGGGTAGAGGCTCCTCTGCAGCCTCAGGGTAAGGATTCATAATAAAGTATACATATTTATCTGGTCTGCTGCCATCAATGATCCTATCTGAATCAATGAGAGGGATTAGAATTTCACACTGAATCAGATGACACCTGCACAGTAGCCTGTGGACATTTTTTAAAGGTGCATATTAGACAGAAATAAGTGTGTATGACTTCTGTTCAATTTATTGCTTCTTTAGATTAACACTCAAGATAACACAGTACTAGGCCTGAAGTAGGCCTAAATGGGGAGATCTGAGGACATTGTCGAAGCAACACTGCAACAATGGAGTTTCGCAAGGCAAGAAGTGAGTGGACAGACTAAACTCACAACTAGCTGTTTAGGGAAAACCAAAATTTCATTGCGCGCACTCTTATATCTGACATAATGTGTGTCTGAGTCTTTCTAATCAGGCCAACAATGTTGATGAGGGACAGACAACTTGCCTGTCCATCAGGTGTCATTCTCTTCCTTGAATTCTTGCTTCTCTGCTATGTTGAAAAACTCTTTGGATTTAACTCTCATGTCATTTCAAGCGTGTGAAAATGAAGTATGTGCATTAGAGTAAGGTATGCGCAAAAATACAGGACAAAACCAAAAAATATAGTATGACGGGCAATAGTCAGCTGACATTCACAAAAGCCCATATCATCTGATACAGTAGACATGCAGACCATACAGTAAAATGACCCTAATTTACTTGTCAGATCTTTGGACCAACATATCTGCATCACCCACTGTTCTTCATGATTCATTTCACTGTGGTTTACCAGAGGGAAGGAAAAGAGGAATTTCAAAACAGCTTTCTCATGCAGTGAAACAGCTGTCAATTTCCCGTATTGGTGGAGCCACAAAGCGGCGGCAGTGAGCTGGGAGATCCCTCCTGTCTTCCTCCACCTGGATCCATCGCCCTTGATGCACACTTTCAAGGACAACTGACAAACTCCATGGTGGAGTTCGACCATGCAGGCAACAATCCCGAAGAGCCCTGTGCAGCAGCTGCTTAGAAGTTCGCTCAGGGAGAAGTGTATGTGTATGTGTGTGTGTGAAAGACAAATGGAGACAGAAGTAGCTTAGAGAATCTATCTGTGAGACATGATGTTTATGTAGATTTATCAAACAATCTAAGAACAGGTTGCATTCAGTTCTTCTGAGAAATGAGAGGGTCCTAGGGGGTGCAGGATTAGAGAAAAAAGTCATGGGACTCATGAACACTATAGAGCTTATACACCTACTGGAAAACAAAATACGAAGCTCATTATAAACAGGACTATATTTAACACACCTGTTATATAAGCAGATGTCTTCACAGCAGATGTGACAATCTAGCCCATTCTATACCACCTGCTCAGTTGCAGGTCTTGCAGTAGTTAATTATGGACTTGAAAGACGCCAAAACACAAAAAATTCTTATATATATATACATATATACACCTTGCTAAGCCCAAGCTTTACAAAAAAAGTTTCCCTCCTAAAACACAACAAAAGTTCTTTTTTAAAATCATTTCATCAGAAAATAAAAGGGCACTCAAACACAAACCTCAGCCCAGGCCAACAGTCCACTCTTCTATTATATGCAAACCTGCAAGCACAACCACTGTTTATGAATACACTTCCAAAAGTAGAAAATGGAGCCTGAAATACACTTTATTTAAAACAGCATGAGTATTTGACATATATTTTCCTTTCCTTGCTTTCTCCCACACTATATCTATGATGTTGCTGTTTCTTATTATCTGCATTTCTCAGTGGTCGCAGTAAACAACCTCATCTGGCAAACCAACGCCATGTTCCGGCCATTTGTAGAGGTCAACGCCGTGGGACCACACCTGGCTGACAAGAAGCGCAAATTCAGCACCAAGACCAAGAACAACAACTGGTCACCAAAGTACAATGAAACATTCCAATAGTGAGTAATCGTGCCTCCTTTGCATAAGTTAAAGAGGTGCCTTATATACTGCTGTACCTTCAAACTTGGATTCAGTATGATACCTGAACTCCAACCTATATTCATTACCGCATAATACCTGCAATACTTTACCATCATAATCCTTCCAAGCAATAAATAGAGTGAAACTGCTTTACAGGTGCTTTTACTTGTTGTACTGAAATTGTTGAAGGAAGTCAGATGACTGCTGTAGCAATCTTTAGTCTTGCCCCCTCTTCAACACTGTCATTCTCTGAGGCAAGCCAATTGAAGTCACAGAGTTGAACTGATCTTACACTGTGTTGTAGCAGCACCAGTGTGATCAGTGCAGGCCTGCTGCTGTCTGAATAGAGGTGCACTTTGTCATTTGAATTTTAAGAAGCCATTAAGTTGGTGGAGATAATTAGAAAACAGACTAAAAAGAAGCTGGTTCAGAGTAAAGGCTCATTTGAAGAGAAAGACATTTATTTCAGTTACAAAACATGACTGAATTGTCTCATCACAGCCGCACATATAATAAGGAAATGTCACCAGGCCGGAGTCTCTTACTGACACATTATATTCAGCTACGAACAAAACTGAGTGTCAGTGTCCATAAAAGCAATTGTTATGCTCATCTACGATCCTACAGAATCATACTTTGAGCTTTTCATTAAACTTGAAGAGTAATAATTCTGTACAGCAAAGTCAATTTATTATACTTTCAGGGGACTTGCATCTTACCTGACAGTGTCTGAACTGTCATAATGTTGTAAAGCCTACATTTTTAAGATAGATGCCAGTTAAATAACTTACTTTTTAAATACTACAGTGCTACAGTAAAGTGATAGTAAAACATTATTGACTTAGTATAATGTGCACTTACAGTATTTGAGCTTTCGAGTTTGACATTTCTGATCTCTCTGTGTCATTTATCCCAGTGTATTAAGTAACGAACATGGTCCGGAGGCCTACGAGCTGCACGTCTCGGTAAAAGACTACTGCTTTGCCCGTGAGGACCGCATCATCGGGATGACGGTCATCCAGCTCCGAGAGCTGGCAGACAAGGGCAGCTGCTCCGCCTGCTACCCGCTGATGAAGAGCATATCCATGGACGAAACTGGCCTCACCATCATGAGGATACTCTCTCAAAGGACCAATGACGAGGTGGCCAAAGAGTTTGTGCGTCTCAAGACAGACACACGCTCGGCGGAGGAAGTGCCGTAATGTGGTGCAAAAATGCAGTATCAAGAGTTGTGTTGTCTTAAGTGAGAGATAAAGAGAGAAGAGGAGTCAGAGCAGTAGCATAATGGTTCTGTCTGAATTCTGTAGAAGCTGGAGAATGAGATTGTCCGAAGTGGAGAAGGCCCAAATGTGGCAAGACAGGGAGAGAGGGAGAGAGCAAGACAGAGAGGGAGAGAGCAAGACAGAGAGGGAGAGAGCAAGACGGAGAGGGAGAGAGTTGTGTTTGTTTGTTTGTTTTTGTGCATGTGCGTAAAACATCTGTTGGAATGTTCATTTTAAAACTACAGTATGTACAAGTGTTTACTTACCGTATGCTTACTATTAAGTACTATATTCTACGAGTTATGTTAACGAGACATGGAATACCTTTTGTACAACATTTAGTCTTTTTGAACGGAGATTTGTTCCAATAAAGTGCCAAACCAGTGAAAAAAAGAACAAAACCAACGTATATGAACTATGGTGAACTTAGTATGTTTGAAATTTGCTCGATTATTTTGTCCGGTGTAAGTCATTTTCTGACCGTGTGGCGTTTTGATTGTTGCAAAGTCTTTCATTTTTGGCTTCATGTTCTTCCACACAGCACTGTTGTGCATGTCCTCTTCTCGGTCATGTCTCTCCCATGATTCCACAGTGACCACCGAGCAGGGTCCTGTCCCCTTGCCTTCAAACTGTTTGTATTTAAGTCGACCTGAAAATAGACCATGTTTTTTTAAATGGCGATGACTGCTATGTAAACCTTCATAGGTGTTTGTAATTTTATAACAATGACAACAATGATGACAGCCTCCAGTGCTAACAGTCTTTGCAGAAAGGATGGAAATCTTTTCTTTTTGTTTGGCTTTTTGTTCTTTCTTTTTGGCCATCAGCTTCCAGCCTTTCTGAATGACCACTGTGAACATGAGCTTTCGAAGGCAAGCTTACATTACATTGCAGACAGTTTGATATTATTGTTTCATATTTTTCCGATAACTTTGTTCCTGATAAACTGCCAAAGTTATATAAAATATTTATACAAAAGCAATCCATTACATGTATGGAGATGTGTATGTACATGTGATCTATTACTTTTTCAATGCTTAAAATTTGATTATTATTAGGGTGGTACTAAGATTTTATTTTTCTTATTTCCTGTGAAGCTGTTAACCAATATGAAAGTTGCACATGTTACTTTACACATTAGTTATATCAGCTTCTGTCACTGGAATTATTTTTCTTCATAAAGGAAAGAGTCTAACATTTGGTAAATATGCAACATTCCTATGTATTGCACTGATGGCGAATTGTATGTCATGTAAATATATTTAGTGAGATATTGTACAAAAGTCTACTTTTCTTCTATGTGCATAAAGTATGTGCAAATGTGTTAAAACATCTGGGTCATTTCAAACAGTTTTCCAGTAAGCATCTGTTTAAGTTAGCACAAGTGTTATGAACTTGTCAGCAACTATTCATACAAACTCATTACACCTGCTTTTTTGCATTTTGTGTTCAGATCCACTTTTTAAAAATGAAAAGAATTTATCTACGTTGCAGGAACAGTTTGACAAAGCTGTCATGTAGGTCTGTCATGTTTAATCTGAAATAGCCTTAGTTGGGGTAATAGAACTTGAAACAGTGTGACAAAAATGGTCAATGGCATCCACAGTGGCTGTCTCAGTGCCCGCATTTAAGAAAAAAAATTTCAGTGTGAAAATGTTTCTCACTGGTTTGCAGATCAGTTTGTTCTGACTGTGCTTATTTTGGGGTGATAACCAGTACAACCACTATGAAAATGATCCAACCCATTAAAAGAGTTCTCCAGCATGAAACCTTAATAACACTACGGGAGTCACAATGGACAAACAAACAAAAAAGAAAAAACAGAGATATCTTTTTTTTTTTTTTTTTTCCCCCACAGATTCTTATTCCTTGTCAAAAGCTTGCGCCTATATTACCAATGATGCAACTGGAGCACTTGGTTAAACATTCAGGTGTGTTGTGGTGGTAGTGAGACGTGTGGACCTTTCTTCCTTCCAATGCCGCACTTCCAGACTATTTTTAATTTTGAAACGTGTATTCTTCTGCCCCAACTGACACTGCCTGACATGACATCACTTTAAGTGATTGGTGATTAGCTACAGGTTTACACTAAAACATTAAAAATATTTCAACTTTGCCTTCAAAAGCTCCTGCAAAGGGTTAGGCTTCACTAACTGCACACAATTAAGACTGTACATGAATACATTTAACCTCAGCTTTATTCCAAACTCACACATAGAGCATTTAAAAACATTTAAAGAATATCCCTAAATTGATGCATGTTTAACCAGGGGACTGACTGACAAAATATTAATTTTCAATATTTGATTTTCCAGGGTGATAGACACACTATGCTGCTGCTGAATAGAAAAGGTTTCAAGTGCAATTATCTCCCATTTTGCAGCATAGAATTTTCATGGTGTGTCTGCATTTTGTATAAGACATTTTTGCCTGTTAAAGCTTAAAGTTTAAAAAGTATCTATAAATACTTTCATGAGATACTGTAATCTGCACTAAACATACGGGTTTTGTCAAGTTTTCTCTCCTTTGTGGTTTAATGGTGACTGAGCTGAGTGTTTACGAATCAGTTCTGCTCTACTAACTGTCAGTTATTTGACACCCACAGGAAGAAATGCACATCTGTATATTTGGTTTTTGTCTTTTTATTTTAACCACTTCTGCGAGCAATTCATTTCTGGCCAAGTGGGAGAATGTAGCCAGATCGGTCTACACCAAATGTTATCAGTCCAGTGCTACAAAGTATACTTATGCATGACATGCACAGCTTTACAAATACAGACAGGTATGTGTCACAATCGAAATAACGTATTAAACAAATGTCATGTATAGAACCCACACAAGCAATAACTTGTTCTTCAGAAATAATTTAAAAAAACTACTGTTCAACAAAAGCCGATGATACCAGCCACAGGCCATCCCTTTGAACGACCCCCTCCCTGGGACCTTGG
>JAQQZW010000001.1:21977172-21987222 GCA_029814745.1 Zanclus cornutus | reverse complement strand
GGCATAATAGCACTGAAAAGCTGACTTGAAATCTGCTTTAGTAGCCCTATTCTTTCCTTTTAACTATTTTGATTCCAGGTCTGAATTACCAAAGCAGTTTCAGTACTCTATTTTTTTAAACAAGGCCAACTTTGTAAAACTGATTCATATCAGAATAAATTATTTGTTGTTTTGCAATTTGCATTTCAGAAGCACAAAACGCTCATGAACAACTAGAGAGGGCCCCAGTGGTTATTCATGATACATGTTGGAACAACATGATCTGTGTTTCCGAAAGAGAGAAAGATATCAAAACGTAAGTTTGAAAAATTCAAGTAAGTAGGACTAACTGCAAGTGTTTGGTGCAGAATTATTTCTGCATCTTCAGTATGCCCTTTGCTGGAGGTGGGAATCCTTAAACAAAAAATAAATATACATACAAAGAAATCAATGCAAGAACAACTTATTATTCTTGTCATGGTGTATTTCTTGGGTCTTTATCAAGCTGCAACCTCCCACCCCTATTTTCAAATACCGTACCTCTCATCCCTTTCAGCCCAGGCGTCTGGATTCTCCTCCCTCTTGCCAGATAAGCAGACTGCCCTTTCTTCACTGAGGAAATGTGAGAATAAGAATGCAGGATTTGTCCTATGCGTTGAAAAAAACAAAACAAAACAAAACAAAACAAAAAAAAAACACAGGACCTTGGCTCCTTGTCCCGCAGCTGAAAATGTCATCCTGGCCCTGCAATAAATCACATGGGGTTGTGATGTGTTTACTTATTACAGGGAGGTGCATCGCTGTCATCCACACTCTTATTTACTCCCCTGGCCCTCTGCACGCCCCCCAAACACACACAGCCATTTCTGCTATATCGCTCTCCCCCTCTTCTACCATACTTTTCCTCTCTTTCCGCCTCTTTTATCCATTGCAGACAGTTTGTGTGAATCAACCCTTAAATATATATTTCGAGACATTTGTTTAGAATCACACACAGAGCGCAGTATTTGGTCTGAAAAAGTCTAGTTGAGGAAAGCCTTTTAAACACTAAAATTAAAAGCCTTCAACTACAATATCCCAACTAGCATTAGCTGCCATTGAGAATGGTGCAGTCACCCTGTTAAGTATCTTAACAAACTGGCACCAGGCACCAAAACCATTTCAATGCTGATCCAGAGCAAGGCACACTTTCTTCATGCGGAGAAAGAACCTCTTGTCAGAGGAACACAAAGCAAAATTGGTAGCTTTAAGCACAAAGCCACTTCTCCAAAAGAGCAAAATCTATTGAATCTTTACTTTGTTTCACTCATCATTGTTAGTCAGATGTCATATGAATATCAAAAAGACTTACATAACATCGATAGCACACACAGTTTCCTTAGTCTTTGGTTTCCGTGGTCTAACTGCACTGGTTAGCCAATACTCCATTATGTAAAATGATAATTAATGCTCTCTCCTGTTGAGCTGTCTTTAAGCAAGGCATGTACACTCCTCCTGCATCACTGAAGATGCTCGGTGTCAATACTGCAATACTAAGAGATGAGGTTTGCACTAGGCAACTGTAAGATGGGAAAATTTCTCTATTTGTGAATGTAAGGCACGTGATGCTACCTTGTAAACTCTTTCCCAGGGTAAGAATAAACGTACCACCCTACCCATTGTTAATGTAATTTCTGATAGTCTGAAGAGATTCCCAGGGGTTAGAGTAGGGTTGAGAAAAGAAGTGTGACATGAAATTGGCAGAATTTTGACAAGAGTTACTGCAGGCAAATACATTTGAGCAGTTCACCAGAGAATTGGAGGCTATAGCCTGTTGTTGGGACAGAGCCATCACCAAATCCATGGGGACAGACAGTGCTGCCTTATCTGTAATTTGCTGTTATTTGCTTTTACATTTAAATTTTCACAACAGAAAATACATGACTGGTTTTCTCCAGTGTCCAAACACTGTAGCAACCCCAGTACTCAAGTCTAACTGGGACACACTTATGTCCAATCAACATTTAAAGCTTGCTACCATATGTGCTATTGATTTAATCAAAATATTCATAGGCAAATATGGAAGTACAATCAACCCCACCCCACCCCACCCCCCACCCTTTTCACTGCAACAGCAGGTAATTTAATGAATTTAATCTTCTGCACTCTGAGCCTGATAGAGGGATTTCTGTGTAAACACAAGTGAATATTTGTGTGTATGTGTATGAACACTATCTTCCCTCTCCATTTGAAGTTACTACAGCCCTTGTGCCCTCCCTCCAGCTCATTTCATCTTGGATTAGTCATGGCGGCTGTAGCTGAAAGATGCTGCAATACTGAGAGAACAGAGCATATAACTCTTTTTTTTCCTTCCTTAAATCTTGTTTTTTTTCTCCTGTGCAACGAAAGTACAAACTAAATTCAGATTTTACATTTAGTAAATTACCCACAGAGAGGACAGTTCTATCTAAAATAGGCTCCGTCCTCTACTGGACTATATGGGCAATAGCTCTTTTAAATTGCACCCATGTATTCGCACACTAAAATTTGCATATGCGTGATCGGCTTATCAGGATATGCCTACCAAATACATGGCTCATACAATATATGTATAATATTTACTATGATTGCCTTTGAGGAGGCCATGCCAAAAGCGCCACCCTGTGAGGATTGCCAAGCGCTTTCTCAGCTCAGATGTCAGCAGCAGTAGAACCACTCCTGCAGCTTCGACTGGTGGCTCAAATGTGATGAAAATGAGCTGGAGCTTGGTGTCTTTGATTTCCCTATGGAACAGGATGCTTCCAAACCAGCTGAAGACTCGACTCTGCCACCTGCTGTCTCTGCTAAAATGCTACAGGCACCTCTTTTCATACCGACAAGATGTGTGTACCATTACCTTCCCAAAGTGCTGTCAATGGTAGTGGAACAAGTATGGCTTAAACTGCCTCCAACACTCCAATCCAAACCAGTTTGCTGACTCTATGAAGGTTATTACAGCCTGACTCGCTCTGCCCAGCTAACCTGAAACTCCTCCTCCTACCTTCCGGACATCTGGCAATGTGTCAAAAGGTCCTGGAAGAAACTGCTGAAAGCATGGGCAGTCACTGGATTTTTAGTGTGAAGAGTCACAAGGAGGCATCTGAACCCGGCTCGCCACCACTGGATGAAGGCCTCACTCATTCAGCTGGCAAGTGAGCGAGTAGGAACCCATTGCCTCTAGTAACGCAAGACAAGGACATGTTTGTATATTTCTTTAGTAACTTCAGGCTTAAAGGAACCTATCCAGACAAAAAACGAGATGATCTTCTGATGGTTCTTATCACTTCTAAGGGACATTTCCAGTCTATCTTGTCTGTCACTCAGCACTTTAAGTGGCTGGAGGAGGAAACACACAGCTTCGTAATCATCTGCAGCTCGCCCCTTTACACCCTGAAAAAAGACAAGGTGCAGTGTCACAACAACATGTTAAGGAGGAGAGAGCGTCGGCGTAGCCAAGCACCAATAGCACCCTCTGCAACCACCCCCCTGACTACCACAATGGAGACACCACAACCCTGACCCCCTTGTAATCAGTGGGCTTGGCTCAGACCAGGGCTTGTGCACAAAGCACTGACAAAATCCTTCACAGCTGGCCTTCTACTGGGAAAAGCAGAAATCACAAAAATGGCTGACTGCTTGAGGGAGCATCTATGTCTTAACCAGTGCATTATGCACAAAATGCTCCGCATCAAGAGGTTACTCCACCCCTGACCTGAAAGATGTATACTTTAATTTTGATACGTATCAAATCACAGAAAATTCCTGTGCAGCACTTCAGCTTCTGTGCAGCCAAGGCACTGGGGTCTTCCTTTATCTTGATGACCTCATTGTCATGGGCAGTTCCTAGGAGTAAGCCATGTTCCACATATGCGCTTGATCTTACACCAACCAGATTAGGGTTTGCATTTTACTGGATAAATCCCTGTCAAAGGGCAGAATTTCTGGGGTTAGTGTTCGAAACAATAAACTGCAGTTCTGTCTTCGCCCCTTAATGGGACCTGCCGTTGGTGCTTGAAGGTGCAGGATACCTATGAGCCTTTGGAGCGCTTCTCGCCGAAGGCATTACTCAAGTTATTCAAGACAGACTGGTTGCCTGTTGGTTCACCCTAGCTGCATGCTACATGTTAGGACTTTCAGGCCGAACCCCTCCTTTGTTCCCAAAAACATAAGGAGCTCCTTTAGGTAAAGAGAAATATAACTGGCTGCTTTTTGTCCTCCACCCTACATAGAGGACAGGAAAGCAAAATTGCATTTGCTATGCTCAGTACGTGCGTTGGTATGTTATATTGATCACACAGCCCCCATCAGACAACACTAAACAACTTGTGTGCTTTGGTGATGGAGTGGCTGCTAAGGTCCTGTCCAAGAAGATCCCCACTGGATGGCTTTGTGAGTGTTTCTCGAAAGCTTATGGGCAAGTATAAAAGACCTTCCCTCTGTGATCCGTGCACATGTTTTACATGCACTGTGGCAGTACTGATGACCCTTTTTAGTGGGATGAGTGTCAAGGACATGAAGGGCAGCCTCGTGGTCTATGCCCTGTCTGTTTAAATGGTTTTATCTCTTTGACTCAACAAGCTCCTTTTCAGGGTCTGTGCTTACGGGGGTAACTCAGGACTGGTAAAAAGGTGGTGTGAGTGTCACAGAGATGGGGAATTTTGTGACTTGCGAGTTTGTGACTTGGACTCAAGTTACACTTAAGTTGTACAAAGTGTCCTCAGACTCAACCTGAGACTTGAGACTCGAGACTCGACTCAGACTCCAGATTTGGGACTCTATTTGGACTTTATTTTTTTTTGCACATTGACACGAGTAAATGTTTGACAAGCTGAATACCATTCCCTTCCTTATGCATCTAGTGCACGCTGCCACAAATGACAGTGCGCTGTGGCACCAACATGACAAACACACTTGCAGCTGCTGTGCCATTTGTCATAAGCTTTGGCTATGATGAGTTGACACAAGGCCCAAATTGCTAAAACATAACAACTGCAGTATCGAATAAAGGATGCTTGATTGACCACATCAGACTTTATCAGGCACCTGAAAAAGTACCTGGATATGTAAGTTACTTGGTGCCACCTAGCTACACTAGTCTGGGCTTGTGATTAATTCTAAAACTAAGGCTAGCAAGCTCATTACCTAGTTCCTCTCCCAATGCATTGCATTAGTAGTGAAAATGTGACCTAATCTTTCTTGGATGCTTGTACTATTGTCTACCTGCAGGTGTGTTGATAACTCAGCAACTACACCAGGTTGCTGTTTTGCTTCCTCTTGATCAGCTCCTTCTGCAGCTCAGTCTGCTCTCCTCAGGAGCTGCAGTTGTCTGTCCAGTTGGCCAGCAAGCGTTTAAATGTTGTCATTCTGGTTAAAAAGGTAAATATTTACAGTTTATTGTGGTGAGTGAAACAAAACTCAATTTCTCAGTCTCTTTTGTCTATGAGAGTCAGTGTAGTGTCCTGCCTTTTTGCGCATCCTCTTCATCTCAAATCGTGAAATTCTTTCTCCTTCCTCTTCCACCTTCAGCAGAACTGGTGGCTTAAATGAACCACAACACAACAAAGCCCTCTTGTAAAATGTCAGTAGAATCCTGCTTCTCTTGGCCCAACAGTCACACCTATTTCTACAACATGCTTATCGTAACAATTGTTAATGTTAAAGTTAATGTTGGATGCCTGTGGAAGATAGGATTGGTGTTCACTAAATATTTTGAATAGATGAGTGGGGGTTTTGCTTGCCACACCTGGTCGCATAGAGTGCTAGCCTTGCCAGGACTTTAACAATGGTTGGTGAAATTAATAATACATGTTCTACTGCCACCATCTGCTGGCTCACATTAAACCAAGGGAAAGACCACGTTAGTTATTAATGTCAGCTACAGGCAGGTCACAGGTTTATTGTTTACCAGGTAACGTTACAGATTTATTAGGTTACACTTGCACTGAGTTTGAGAAAAAGATGTGCTGATTCACAGTAGATATAAGCTGTTATTAGTTGGAGACACAGTGTAATTATATAATAGGGTTTTTCTCTGTTATTGAAAACTGTGTTACAGTTATTATTGCTTGCTTGCCTAATAATGCTAGCAATATTTTCCTTTCACCATGAGTAATGTTAGTCTATATCCACTAAAGCCACCCTCTCTTTATTCATAGAAAAAAAAATTGATACAGCGTGCAACATTAGCTTAGAAACAATAATTCTCTCAGAACCCCTGTGGTTCCAGTTGAGTTTTGCTATATTATGATCCAGCAACAGACAAGCGAGCCCTTTCTTCTTTAAGTAGGATCTTGATACTTTGTATACACTACAAATTTAAGGCAAAACTTAACCTGCAGCTCCTAAAGGGTTAGAGTGGATGGCGGTTTCGCTACCTTTGAAACTGTGTTAGACACACATATTTGGTAGGCACGTCCTGATTGACCAGCTACACTACTCAGGATGCATCTAACTTGTATTTTCCTTTCAGATATTGCATCTGTATCTTCAACATTCATCTAAAGTCAGAATTGGTCTATTCTGTGAAGGTTAAGACCTCAAAAAGCTGCTGATGGCTCCTAGGAATTTGAAGAGCAGAGACAGACCTCTGCGACTCTATAGGGTCAACATGGATTAATTGGCAGCTTGCCGAAAAACATTAGTATAGGTCCATATTCTCTGGAGGGTGAGGTGAAATCGAACGGGCAGGAGAAAAAGAGGGAAATGTTCTGCTTTCTCTAATCACTGAAACGGTTTGCTTTAGGGAGTAATGTTGTGTCTGATAAGCAAGAACCAAATTAGGTAACATACACAAAGCTCTGTAAGACATTACTGTAAAACAAACAGCTACTTTAAAGAATGATTTATGCATTCAGGGCATTGCAGTAAAGCCTAAATCAAATTCCCTTGATGATAATGAGTAAGGTAAACATAAATACCATGGTGATACCTAATGAGCTGTACTTACCTTTAACCTATGTGGACAACAAGGCTCACCAGTGTGAGCTATATGAATTAATATATGGAAACTGCAGTCATTTTATCATTTTTCTGAATGCCTAAAAAATCCTATACACAATAATAAATAGTCTCTGTGTTTGCAAATTTATTTTAAGCAGGTTGTACAGAATGAGTGAACTCATGAAACAATAGGATGCTTAACTCAGTGAGGTGTAAAAACTTCAATACGTGCAATTAAAGCAAGGCAACACTCATTTTTCAATCCAGTCATGCCTATCAAATTGATCATGCCTTTTTTAATTTTGTATATATTTCATAATTCATGTCTTTTTTCTCTTGTATAAAACAGTCAGGTCAGCAGTTTCTATTTGTGTACCTTTTCTGTCTTGTGCTTGGTGTTTCAAAGATTATGATAAAGTGCTGCAAGTGGATGAGAGGCTGGAGAAGTGGAGCAGGGACCTCAGCACTGCTCGATGGTTACATTGTGTGTGTCAGCAAGATACGACTAATGCCCAGCACACACAAACCTGTCTTTTAGAC
Source organism: Zanclus cornutus (assembly GCA_029814745.1). NCBI lineage: Eukaryota > Metazoa > Chordata > Actinopteri > Acanthuriformes > Zanclidae > Zanclus > Zanclus cornutus. Next base: position 21,979,746 of record JAQQZW010000001.1, on the reverse strand, counting down.
GATGCCTTGTCAAGAGGAAGGTCAGATGAATGCAGAAGGCAGACAAATTACATATTAAAACTGACAAAGGAGCAGGAGAGCAGGAGAGCAGGAGAGCAGCACTGTGGGTCCCAGAACCTGGATTTGTCTCACATGACTAATGATACTGGCCGGTGCTGGATCATACATGTCATCACTGCTCAAAAGCCTCAAATCCAGTCCCTGAAAGGACTGTTAGTTTCCTCAGCCCCTGGTCCTCTCCCCTGGGTGGTCATTAGTGGTGGTAAAAATCCCTCCACCTATCCACCAGTAGATGGCATAGGCGATCTGATTGTTCTGCCAGTGGTAGTGGCTAGAGATGGAGGCTCTCTGCTGCCTCTGACTGTCTTCATAATGATGTTGCTGAGTGAGTTACATAAGAGTGCAGTATCTCTCAGCAGGCTCTCCGTAAGAAATTATGTGTTAGATCCCAACCCAAACTCCCTGCTTTTATTTCTTTTTGTTATTGTGAAGAGCTGTAGCGCAAAGTCACCAAAATGTATTTTTTCTTCCCCCTCCCAAGTGATAGAGAAATCCTGCTTTGATCACTGACCTAATTAATGAAGCGATTGATGAATGTAAATACCATATTAGTTATGCAAATGATCACACCAAAGGGAAAAAAAAGGAGAGAAAAAAATACATTATCCCCATTAGGAAGTTCTGAGGGTGCAGAAATTATGAATGCATGCGACAAGATCTTGTTCATGATAAATTTTAAAAATACAAATAAACAAAAATAAAACTGTGGATTAGAGGCAGAGGGGTTTTATATTATGAGTGATCTGAATAAGGATGCAGAGTGAGGTCAGAGAGCTTTGCTCTCCCTTCCTTTTCTAGCTGTGTAATGAATCCACCTTGCTAAAGCAAATTCCAACATGTTCAGTCCTGTTTCAGACAAAATAGTTTGTACTGACACGTGAGAACAACTAAGTGCAAAGACAGCTGCGCACACTATACAGTACGTGACGCATATAAGCAAAATGAAAGTAATGATATGACAGACCAGGGAATTACCAACAAAACAAACATAAAGAGAAAGCATATGACAAACAAGGAAAAAACTACAGCTGTGCTGCCCTGCATGGCTCTGTGAAACTTAAGCAGAACCATGCTTTGAGGTAAATGTTTGTGTCCGCAGGCTAATATGCCCATAATAACAATGCTAACGTGCTGATGTTTAGCAGGTAGAATTTTTACCATGTTTATCATCTTAGTTTAACATGTCAGCATACTAACATGTGCTACTTGGCACTAAACTCAAAGTGAGGCAAAAGCTGACAGGAATGTAATTACTTTTGTGGGGATCTGGTTATAAACCAAATGATTTGGCAAATTTTATTTTTGAGCTGATAATGGTACCAGATGAAAAGGCAAGGGATCACCAAAATGACTAGGATTAATGCTAAGGGTAACATGAATGCGCGAACCAAGTTTCATTGCAATCCATCCAGTAGATGTTGAGATATTACACTGAAGCCAAAACCTTATGGTGGCACCAAGGAAAAAAATCAGTGAATCAGAAATATCATTACAACTGGTCTTCTGGGGATCACAACTGTCTGTACAAAATTTCAGGACATCCTTCATAGTTGTTGAACTATTTCTCAAAAAAAATTATAACCTGTCGGTGGTAAAAAAAAAAGTCAGGGGTTTACCGAAATCAGTAGGATTCAGCATCTGGGTACCATGACAATCTCCACAAAATGTCAATAACATAATTAATGCTGTCTAATGTATCAATTGGTCGAGTGTGTGGAGGCAAGAAGATAAGGCAGTATTTAAACGTTTATCTCAAGGTCCGTCTCTTTCTGTCTATCGTTGTCTATCTCTCTCTCTCTCTTTTTTTTTTTTTTTGCATTTCTATAAGGACTGAAATATAATCTTACCAGACTTGTAAGTGAGTGAGTGAGTGAGTGATGAAATTACACCTTTAGTCTGTCTGGTTTGGAGTTTCCCTACAGGCCATTGCTCTTTGAGTGGTGAATAGGTGCGAATAGTCCTCAATTTAGACCTCAGGAGGCTTTTATAGTGAGGCAAGGACATTCCTCAATTATGCACATTTTGCACATTGACCACACATGTTCCAGCCATTTACTAGGTTTTGACCTAGTCTCGTGTGTGAAATTAAAATCACTTTGCAATCATAACAGGAAAGACTTTTCAAAGGCGTAGTGTGATCTGTTAATTTCATATTTAAACTTAAATAAAATTACTAAGTGCCCCTCTACTCTATAACCATAGGATTTAAATGAAAGCAGGGGGTTACTGCAGAGCATTGTGAATGAAAGCAGGGTGTCACTACGGAAGACTTGTTTAGGATGTTCACTGAAGTTTTGTCATATCTGAACTAGAATCTCAGAGTTTGTGCTCTCATTAGGTAAGTTAAAGAAGTGGTCAGCTGGTTTAATGAATGGTAGGTTACCAGTCTGAATGTTTTGCATAATGTTAGCTTAATGTCTATACTGAAAATATCTTTGAATTTTGAAGCATGGATAGAATGAATAATGTTGGAGTGGTTTTAGTTGGTATCATTGCAAACTAATTTACAGTTTA
>JAQQZW010000001.1:21842238-21853971 GCA_029814745.1 Zanclus cornutus | reverse complement strand
CCGATCTCACATTAGAGGGCAAATCAAGAGAATTGTTGGGAGGAAAATATGTTGTGTTATTGCCTTAAGGGAAATATATGTGTATTCTATGCAGACTTCAGGCAAGTAATCAATATGTTTTGAGCTAATAAGTAATACCAATTAAAAGAGCAGATCCATGCACACTGACTAATCTTTCTCGCTGTGAGATGGCTGATGAAATTCATCCAAAAAAAAGAAAGAACGTGAGAAGCTGTGGCAGCTTCTTAATGGTGGGCTGTGCCAGCACATCAGGATTTTGATGACTAATTTCACATTCAAAGGCTGTATTTTACATAGGAATTTTGTTAAAGTTCATTCTTGCTTGAAGAGGACAAAACCTTAGATCGAGCAGAAATGGAAAGAGGATATGTTTAACAAGCAAATAAATATAGGACAGTTTGTGTTTGGATGCAAAGAGAACATCTATTAGTGAGGCAGTGTTTTGCAGTCCTTGCTTGCTTAAGTTTAATTATATGTGACATTTAACATTGCAATCAAAGTAATACATTGCTGTGAGGGTTCAATAGCATTCAAAATATAGTCACTGTGGACTTTGTCAAAAGACAGCATATGCCTGACTAGCTTGCAAGTGCACGTTTTGTGTTAGGACTTTCAACAGCCTTCCCTTGCTGGGGAATACTTGTTCAATAACATAATACCAATGATCAGAATTCAGCCTACTCCCTTCAGAGATGAGACACTAATTGCTGCATTGATAACTCTGATAGCCCACTGGCGGTGGATAGCTGACATCCCACATCATAACAAAGTCTACTCATATGAACCTGGAATACACAAAAGATTAGATCACGCCAAATACTTTCACCTTCTGCTCACCAGTTGCTGCAGTAAGTTTTTACCTCATGCTTAGGTTCTTCATTCCATTTCACAGCTCTTCTCACTACTTACTCTCAGTACGGCCCAACCAAAAATAGGCAAAGAGTTCAGATAATGACAAAGAAGGTCACTGCCAGCCTTGCCATCTCCGGAAGGTCTGGCAAGGAGCCGGCTGACTGTTCATTTCTATTGTTAGGGACAACAAACTGTTAGAAAGACATTATTCACACATTACAGGAGGATGTGTTGATAGCTGTCACCCTGATGACTGATTGCTTGAAGGATATTCTTTAGTTTGCTATGTTTTGGTTGCTGTTTTACAAGATGCAGTGTGTGGGTGGGTGGACAAGAGAGTGTCTATAAATAGGGAAACCGGTGGTGGTAAGGGAGTGATAGAGGCTGGTATGTGTGGCGGCCAGATGGTGCCTTGTGGGGAATGTCTCCCAGTGATTTTGTTTGCAAATAGGTGTCTGTAAAGTCACCGGCTCCACTCCTCCAACCTGCCTGCTGTTATGGGCAGAGCTTTAGGAACTGCCATATCTGATAAAGGTGCTGCAGACTCAAAGATGTCCTGCTGCTTGCCGGGAAGAGAGTGAAAGTGACGCACTGTGACAGGTTTTGTCACTCTCTGAGGCGACCGCCCTGCAGATTGTTACAGATAGAAATGGCAGAACCCTGGAAGCAATGACAAATTGTTTTGAGACAAAGAAGTAGGAGAGAGAGTCATGCCAATATTTGTGGACTACGTCAGCAAGGAGGGGAGCCTGCCATCATTCAAGATCTTTTTTTACATGTCCTATAACTATATGTGTAGATTTCATGACCTTCACGAAAGGGGTTCTCGCTGATGTTACATAAATTACTGGTTGTAACAGGATTGGATAAAAGTTCTTTGAAAGCTCATCTAATCTGAATGTGAGGATGTTTGTGTTCATTACAAAATCTTTGAAAACTACACATTTAGGTTGTCTGATTTAATTTAAAATGATAAGTTGAAAATATCCCTTATATTTCCTTCCTATGATTCTATAACCCTTCATGTTTTCACCTTGACTGGGCAGAGCATATTACAGTGCATATGTATGTGCACCCCTAAAAGTAAATGATCTGAGTCATCAATCAGGAAGACCCAATGTCGACTTGCATATTGTCAGTCGACTCACCGTATTTTTTTTAGTTGCATCATTGTACACATAGTAATCCAGTGGCAACAATGTGTAAGGCTTCAAACTTCACAAACAAACAAGGCTCTCTCAAAATGATTCTGACACAAAACTAACCGTAGTGGAAGCAGAGAAGGTTAATGGAAAGGGCAGCGTAATAGCGAACAGCACATCTTGTGCCTGTTGGCTGCTCAGATGCTCTCTGCTCCTGTGATGACTGCCATTGAAGTCAACTAAACTCCTTTTGAGCTAGACCGTGGTACAACCTCCTAAACTGCCACCTGTGTGACTGAGTGTTTGGCTGACAGTGCTGTGAGAGAGTTTCAAGGCGCTTCTTTAAATGGATGAGGGTTGCTCCAGTGAGACAGGGAGTGACGTGTCCCACAACACTGTCCCAGCATTGCGCATACTGTGACATGAAAGGGAAAAAAGTAATCAATGAAATGAAACAATGTGCATTGTGCAAAGAGATACTTTACTGCTCCAAGTCCTGCCAAGTCGAACGGTGTGTGGAGGAACATGTTTTGGACAAGCCCAGGATCGTACTTTAATCCTGACTCTAATTTTTGTGAGGAAAATAGGATCTTTTGTCTCAGGTCCAATGCACAAATGACAAAGTTTTGAGGGGTCTGTTTTTCTTTGACTGCTTAGAAACTTTGAGTGGAACCTCTAATGGTAAGTGGTTAGATGGAAGCAGGAGGTTCCAGTGCAAGAGTCTCTCCCCTTACCTTGCTCTGGTACGACTTCATAGATTGGGAGGTCTTTGTTAACTTGACGTATCACTTTTAAGATGCGAGTGTTTTCAACATTCTGTTGTCCCGTTGAAGCAGTCAGTTTGGCCATTCCCTTCTGGGTGGCACGGTGTTGTACTTGAGCCTGCAACACAACATTACTTTGCCAAATGAGAAAACAGCTGATTTTCAAATTCACCCCCTTGATCATGGTGGATTCTTAGGGGAAAACTGGACTACAAGGCGTAATCATTAAAGATCTTATCAGCCACTGTCTTGCCTGATTTTGATGTTGTGGCATAGGCTTGTGTGAATTGTGTGAAGTGGTCAATATGTTGTTCAATCTCTCTCTGCATCTGTGGCCAGTAGAAACGGTCTCTTACCAGTGAAGAGGTTTCTTTCCGTCCTTGATGTCCCATCTCGTTGCGTAATGCTTTCAGTACTGTGTCCTTATACTTTCCCTGGTGAACAAGTTGTGGTCTTACGGCTGTTTTGCAGTGCAAAACACCATCATCATCCAAAGTCAGTCTGTCCCACTTACGCAATGACCGTCTAGTCTGCATAGCTAAATTAGCTGAACTGAACTGAATTCAGCTGTTGACTTCCAGGCTTTGTACCAGACTGCAAACACTTAATCACAGGACCAATACAGCTATCTGCTCATTTAGCCATGCAGATTTCTTCAGGAGGGATTGGCTGATGTTTTGCTTTAGCTATCACTGCATACTGAGCCGATAAGGCCATAGACCAGATGATATTAAAGCCCTGCGCCTCAACAGACTGTACAGTGGCTTGCACTGATCGAGATGACAGCTCCTCTGTACACTCCTTCATCATAGTCTCATTATCACCAGGGATCCTGGAAAGGCTGTCAGCATCTGTATTCTCTCTGCCTGGGCGATATTTGATAGTGATGTGAAAATCTGCCAACTCGGCTACCCACCAATATCCAGTAGTATTAAGTTTTGCTGTTGACAGCACATAAGTGAGCGGATTGTTGTCTGTGTTTACACTGCAAGAGGAGCTGATCAGGTTGTCAGACAGCCCATTTAAGAGCTACAAATTCCAGGTTTTCAGAATAATAGTGATAGTTCTTCTTGGACTCAGTGAGTGTGCATGATGCAGATGCGATAACTTGTATTTTTCCTACCTGCTCCTGAAATAACACTGCTACAAGGCCCTGATTTGAGGCACTGGTGTGCGGTATGAAAGGTTTGCTGAAATCTGGGAATGTGAGAGAGAGGCGATGCGTAAGTCAATCTGAAGTATCATTCGACATTAGCTCCATGATTGGGTTCGTGTTGCAATAACGGAGTTGGGCACAAAAACGGCTGCTTCCATCACCTGTGATGCTTAAGATTGGGCACGTCCATGCCATTCGGTAGATGCATGCAAGAATGTGTTGATGGTTGTGGGTTGCAGTGGTTAACAAAATCACATTGTGGTTTTAAAGGCCTTCTGCAACCAACTTGGAAACATTAGCAAGGTTTTGACCATGCTCCACTCCTGTTATGAACACCTAGAATGCTTTGTGTCCCCACTGCAGGGCTGTGTCTCTGATGAGGTTTATTTTGTTGCTTCAACAGGATGTTCCTTGCTGCTCAAGGATATTCGGCAAGTCAGTGTTGACAGCCTCACTGATTAGGTCCTGTAAATGGTAGAGATGCGTATAAGACAAGCCAGTTCAGTGATCATACTCACATGCCACTGCAATCACGCTAGGACACAAGATCGGTTTTCCCTCATATCATAAAACGGATGGCCTAAAACACTGGACTGTCCACATAAATGACTGTGCACAAACTTTATGTGAAACCATCCATGCTAAGGCACCAAAACAAAAGACACATGAAAGTGGCCCAACTGATTGGAAAAAGAAACCTAATCTCTCTGTGGTTCTGGTTCCTCAATAACATGTTCCATTTCAGTTAGGTCTGTGTTTTCAGCTGCCTGAAACTGCGTTGCTGGAAGAAGTTGTACTGGGAAGCAGCAATGCCTGTCATCATTGTTGTCACTGCTGCTGTCAGGTTGTTTCGCTGCCAACTCCCAAAGGTAAGGAAACAAAACACTGACTTGCACCACTGATTCCACACAAGAGAGATGGTGTGGCAGTGGGTGTGCCACCTGAAGACAAGTGCCTGTGACCAAGAATCAACACTGATAACAGAGAACACTTCCAAACCAAGGCCAACCTACGTGACAACACACAGCTCGGTCCCAGTGTCCATACTTGGGCAGACACTCACCTTCAGGTATTTGATGGGGGACCATGATTAAACTGCAATGGGTGCTCTTTCATTTGGCGGCTCAGGTCCATGAAGAAGTGCATCTGTACTCTTGGAGGACAAAAAATAGGATCCAGCAGCATTTGCCACATGCACAGTTGACACTAACAGTAAACTGTGCAACTTGGTTGCAGTTGGGAAAACCAAGGGCTTGTTTGATGAAAATATTGAAGAGATGTTGGCAGAGTGTGCAGGCAACCCTTCAATGGTCGACGAACATCTGAAAAACCTTTTTCGGGTTAAGCCAAACACAACACACCAAGCACACACCAAGCAGGGGTCCGGTCCAAGAATGATGACAATGCAGGAGCACATACAGTCCATCGTCAGTGGCTGGACCCAGACAATGGCTGAAGGCATACTAAAGATGCGCCAGCCAACGCTGAAGTCAGAGAAGTCCCAGACCTAATCTGACACGGACAGCACTCAAAGCATCCTGACTCCTTAGACAAGACAATCTTCAGGTCTGAGCACTACTGTGAAATCATTTACTGTCTAAGTTTCCCAGGTATTAGTTGTTAAATTCCTACTGAGCAAAGCCTTGTTTGCTTCTAAAACTAATACTGGGCTGATGACAATGATGATGGGCATGAACTGCTCCCCGCTCACTCCATCTCCATCTTCAATCCTGGACATGCTAGCAGAGGGAATTACAAATCTGCTTCAGTGGGTAATTCAACTCAAAAGTCTGCTAAAAAACTACAGTAAATAAGATGGCAGAATGGATTTGTTTATAACCAGATGCTCAGGCATCCACATTCAGACGCCATCTGTTGGCAAAAAAGCCAGGAGGTGTCCGTAAAGGAAGATCTTAGTTTAGTTGTGAAGGACAAAGCAATCTCCTCACCAAAGACACACTGGGACAGTGTTTTTAACAAAGGTGTTATGCACTATGTGCCACTTTATTATGAAGGCTCACAATGACTTGTTCAGACTTTTCTGAACAATGAACATCTTGAACCCCAGGCATACAGAGACTATGTCCAGAGTGGCCAAATTTACAGTGATCCTGTCTTATTCACTTATTCTCAAGAGCAAGAGGTCAATAAGGACCTGCGTATCTTTGTGAAAATGACCATTAAAGCATGGAAGCCCGAGTTCTAGCCGAGTCGCTCCTGGCAAAGGGAGTCTCTAAATATTTTCCAGATAATGGGATGGTGAAGTGTGAAATAGAGCTTGCTAAGATGCTTTATCACTTTTCTATCACTGCAGATACAGCAAGCCCACGGCAGCCCACAAGGGGACGGGACAGCATGACCCCATCCACTCCAGCACTCAAACTAAACTCGCAAATGATCTCCAGTGCATGCACAACTGTCATACGAAAGTACTGGCTAAATATTAAAGAAGAGGTTCGATCCTTCTATGATGTGATGCCTTGGTAAAATTTGTGGCTTAACAAGTTTCTTCGATTGGTACAGCAAGCACCAGAAGATAAGTATATGTTGTTGACTGTTATTGTCCTCCATTGATTGAACAAGAAGTGCAACTCCTCTTGAGGATTGTAATCTGGTAATCACCTACCCTGAAGGCTGTGTTGAGGGCTTCTGCCAAAAGCTATGGACATTGATATCCATCTCTGCGATATGTAGTGCAGCAGCCTAGATGCATATATGCATCCTGGCAACTGTGCAGAGAGATAATCAAGTTGTTGTGACAATGCGTGTGCAGGATGAATTTCTTCCACCTCTTGAGGCTAAATTGGCAGGATACAAGCTAGCACAATAATATGTGGACGTGCTTTGATGCAGGCTTCTGGGGATAGGTCTAGCTCTCAAAAAGGAAGACACAATAGTATCCGCTGAGATGTTTGTTTACAGTAAGAGAATGTACTATCAAGGCCGAGTTCTCCCACAGGCACTTAAGGTGGTCACCAGGCTTTGGCTTCACAGTGAAACCTTGATAGATCAAGTACGCAGTGCCTCCTCATCAATTTTCATGGCTTGTCATAAATGCCTTACACAAGGCCTTGATCTATCAATCTACTGGACTATGCTTTACTACCTAACAGCTACACAGTTCCTTACATCATTAGTAGGACATATCCATCTGCTTGTCAGTAAGAAAACAGCTGCACGTTATTTTGACAGATTTGCTCGCGCTGTTGCACATAGTTCTGGTTCTTGCAGCTCTTGGAGGTTTCAAGAATGGCTTACACAGCAAGATTCTGGTGAAGAACACTCCTGATCTATTGGTCAGTGAAATTACAGATATGAAATGCTTAATTACTGTCAGCCTGATGACAGAACATGACACATGCAAGTTTATATTCCAAGAACCAAACAACTGTGGATGGCTTAAGTTGATGGAGGATCCATATTCAACATTCCTGTGATGAAGAGCCTTTAATCCAAAATCAGAAGAGCCACTAGAGACGCAGCTCTGGCTCCAGCCAAGAACAAGCTTATCCGTTAACTCTTCCATGATATGAGCATGAAGATACAGAACATGCTCAATATTTTCTAGACCAAGATCAGGTTTTCCCTTGGATAGCAAGGGAATTTCCAGACGATATGTTATCTGGAGAATGACGTCGCATCTCGGGCATGGTCAAAACTAATAAGACTGTTATAAGATCAGCAATAAGCTCTCACACTAGCAAGTGTGGATATTGAAGGGCTTCTCTGGCATGCGGATCGTAAGCTAAGACAATTCCTTGCTGTTTTGAACAAAGTCCCTCACAGCACCTGACTGTACCAATACGTCAAACTTGCTCTTTACGCTAAGCAGAGTTGGCACAGTCATACAGCTGGTTCCACCTCACCATGTCAAGAATTTCTAACTCAGTAAGAAAGCCACTATGTATCTGGTGGTCCATTTCCAAAACCCTCTGATTAGCCTGCCCAAAGCAAACTGGGCAAGCCTGGCTCCAAAGAGTTTTCCAAGAGTGTATGAAGCACAACTACTAAGTTTTCACTCGTTCCAAGGGTTGTACTGCATTTCTAATATCATCACAGAAGCAGTTGATAGGGCATTTCACTTTTCTTCCGGAAGCAGGTCTGGGAAGTAGAGCATCCTCATCCTCATCTCACACTGCATAGCAAGCATTCATTCTAACACAACTGACAAGCATCAGCTGATCCAGACTGTTGTGGCAGCCTTCCCTGGTTTCAAGACTAATGATGTTCAAGCCTGTGTGGAACAAGTGAGTACTGGACAGACATTTGAGTACATGGCTAAAACTACAAAACAGAAACTGAATGTACCTAAGCACACTTTACTTAAATCGGAATGCCATGTCCACCCATATCTTGAGCTGCCAAATGTTTCTGATGAACTGTTACTGGAAAAATTGAATGCTTCCTATGCATTTTAGAGGCAGGACAAGAGGGGAACGGCAACACCACAGCACTCTGCAACCATCCACTCTGCCCAGACCAATGACACCCCTGCAGAAAAGACAAAGATAGCAGTTCAGCAGAGTAACAGGAAGGTGCAGCCAGACATTTTGGCCGAGCTCAAAGAGATGTGGTCCAACATGACTCTCCTCAGCAACCTGAAAGCAGAAATTTCTCTTATCAAATAGTTCATACAGAAGCCCCAGTGTTCATCTTCATCATGCCCAGGTCAGCTACTACTGAACAATGCAGTTAAGCAAACGACAGTCCCTCCCCCACCACAAACGCCTTCACAAGAGCAAGGGTCCACGCCTGTTTATGATTAGCAAGGCAGCCACACTCAGTTCAGCCCCACTTTCAGCACCCAGCCCTCATTCCCTACAACAGCCTCTTGGCTCAGGAGGAGATGTTTTGCTTGTCAGTAAAGCAACAGCAAGGACTATATGCATTGCTATTGGTGCGGCAGCAACGAACACTTCCTGCCTGGCTGTAGAATGAGTAGAGGAAGACAGTTTCGAGGCACTCCTTTAACAGACGAGGGTCGTTCCAGCGGGACAAGGAGTGACTCATCCCTCAACACTGTCCCAGTATTGTGCATACAGTAGCATGAGAGGGAATAAAGCAAAACTCACACAATGCGCATTGTGCAAAGAGATACTTTATTGCTCCAAGTCCTGCCAAGACGAACACTGTGTGGAGGAACATAGTTTGGACAAGCCAAGGGTCATACTTTTATCCTGACACTGATTCTTGTGAGGCGAATAGGATCTTTTGTCTCAGGTCCAACGCACGGATGACAAGTTTGAGGGCTCTCTTTTATATTTATCTCACAGATATTTTAAAGTCCTTCTGCCATGCAGGGAGGGCTTGAGAGGGGACTGAGAAGTTAACTGTCATCTTGCTGTAAGTGGTGGTTATCTGTGCTCTATTTTCTGATTTTTCACTCTTATTTTATTTCTGCATCACTGACGACTTAATTTGCAGGGCCTCAATTTCCTCGATTAATTTAGCTTGTTCTTCGTATTTCTCTCTTGCTTGACTTTGTTGTTTATCTAGCTCATTGTTTTGTTGTGCTTGTTCATTTTCCTTTTGTAACATGTTAGCTTGTTCAGTGGCCCGGGAGACATGTTCAGTTGGATTTGCCTCACCGAACATCTGACACTCATAAATTTTTTATTGTTGAAAAACTGAAGTTCAGCCATACCTTTATCCTCTAGTTCCTCTAACTGCTCTCTCTGCAGGTGGTTACTAATCAGTGAAGTAAGAGATGTCCTGCGTCCTCCGGTCAAGCAAAAGTCAAAAAGTCACACAAGTCCACAAGATGTTCCCTTGACATCACATAATGATTGTATTACCTCCAACTGCAATTCCTTTGACTGCAATGACTCTATTTTCGACGAGGCGCGGAGGGGGGAGCAGTAGCAGGCTGTGATAACATTAGCTCCGTGTAGCGGCGTTAGTTCTCCTGGTAGCTTCAGTGTACCTCAGACTGCCAGCAGGCTGTGCTCAGATATCCTGCAGCTCACTATTGCTACTTTTCTACTGGGTTAGTTGAGGGACTGAGAAACTGGGATTACTTCTGCCAAAAAGTTAACCCGTGTAGCACTCAATCCAGCGGTGCCTCCAAATGTTGTATCTCTGGACAGGGGAAGACGTAACTTGAATTAGAAACGACACCTTTACAAAACCTTTAAGTCTCCCAAGTCAGTATGTTTGATAACTGACAAACAGACCGAGAGCTCCCTCTAGCAGCTGCCTAATGGACATGACATCATCAACTTCCCATTTTTGTTTCATTCAAAATAAGGCAATAAAACAGAAAAAAATATGAGCGCTAACAATAGCAAACATAGCACTGCAAATAACATAAAGTGCAAAAAAAAAAAAAAATTACACAAAAATATATTTTTTTATATTACCCACTACACAAGCAGCCCGGCAGGAGAGATGTTCTGTTGTGCACAAGGATTTGATGAGTGAACTATGACCAGGATGTACACCTTAACTTTCTTAGAGTGGAAATCTGATGGGTTTTTTTTTACATCTTAGATAATGAGTAAAGGCATTAAAACATGGCCCTTAAAGGTAGAACTCGAGGTACCTGCTCTGAAGATGCGCTGAACTGACAGTTATTGGCCAAAATTGTACTCAGGGACAGCCTTAATGTGCTCATGAACAATTTTGGGAATAATAGAAATAGAAGTCAAGATTCTCTCTATGTCATCAAGAGAGCAATCCTTGATCTGCTCCACTGAGTGAGTATGAGTACGATATTGTGAACACAGTAACAGAAGCCAGGATGATTTCACAGAGATATGGGCAGATTTTCTGGTTCGTAACTGCTAGCACCACACCAGATAAAGCTTATTTGGGTGTAAAAGCTCAAACAAACATTTTACGAGTACACAAATTTAATCTCCAATTATTTTTTAATAGAGCGGCTACAGGTTTTTATCTCTTGAAGTGTTTGCTACTTAGGGTTGTCTTGTTCTCTTATCTGTTGCTCTGGAGAAACAAGATCATAGGATTAATAATTTCTTATTTTGTTAAGGATCTACTGTAGCAGTTTATTTCGAAATAAAGTGTGTTTTTATGAAACCATAATAGTTTTTGTTTGTTGTTATTGTTGGAATAGTTTTAAAGTTAAGAGCAACTCTAGTCAATAATACCTTAGGATAATGCATCAATACATTAGACTCTATAAGCATATCAGTTACTGTGTTGAGGTAAAATGGACTTTTTTCTTTTAAACATCTCACTCCTCCAGAAAGTGAGTTAGTCAGTCACAGGGATGTGAGCGAGAATGCTTTGTTGATGAGAGGTCAGATGAGACTTGTTCGAGCTAACAGTGGCCACAAGTGTATGGTGCAACAACTGCAATAAAAGAGGCATCTAAGAATAAATATTGACCGTAGAACCTTAGAAGTGTAGATGACCTGTTACAGCAGTAAACCATGCCAGGTTCCACTCCTGTTCCCCAACTGCAAGATTAGGCCTCTCTTTTGGCTTGTGATTATCCCATTATTAAATAGGGAAATTACAGAATCCCAGGATTTGTTGTAAACTGGAGATAGCAGATCATTGTCATCAACAGTAAAGAAAGAAGTGATGCACTGGTATGAAATATTTTTCTTGTTACAAAATATGGAAATATGGTAGTTACCTTACTAACCACATCTTGTTGAATTTCAGCTTCCAAAGCCTGACCATGCTAGTTTATCATTTTAAGATAGCTATCTAGATGCTATAGACAGGTTTCTAAGGTCTGCCACCACCATAAGCAGCACAAAAAGGTAAAAAAAAAGAACAAATTGCATAGGGCTTTTTTTTTTTTTTTTTTTTTTTTTTTTTTTTTTTT
>JAQQZW010000001.1:21526536-21536733 GCA_029814745.1 Zanclus cornutus | reverse complement strand
ATTTTATAGAGACTGTTAAACAGTAGATGTTGCAACAACAAATCCTTCACAGCACAATCGTCATTTTCAATACAATTGTAAACACTGAACATGAATTCTTCAGTCATCCAAACTGCACTTATAAAAAGTCGTACAAATAAAGTTCTAGTATATATATCATTGGCTTAACCCACCTAAAATATCTCCCTACATTTCTCTTTTCCGTTTTATATCTTTTGTATAAAGTTACTAAACTTTGAAAACCAAATGTATATGTACTTGTCTTTTGTGTTTGTGAGTAGACACAATATAAGATAAAACTAGAAGAGTGCACTCAATGGAGTTGAAGTTGATGCCCATTAAAAAGGCACTAAATGAGTGCGTTTATATACATTTTGCTTCAGTATGTAATCTCACAGACTCTCAGCATCTGTTGGGCAGTTTGAAAATAGACAATGATAAACATAATCTGCACTCATCATTTTATGGTTACGGACAGGAGTCAGTTTCTCCATAGAGAAGACAGTGGTTTAGGTGGTTGTTATGAATTCCTCAGTTAAATTTCAGTTATTCTTTAGATCACAGTAGTGATGGGTAAAGTGCTGTGCAGCACATCACTTGGTCTGACAGAGAATGAAACATTAATTAAATTTTAACGTATGCAGTCCCCAACGTATGGTTTATAAAACAGGATGTGGAGACAAAATGTATTATTTGATAGATTAACAAATTAAATTTGGGAATGAAATTTATTCAAATGTAAAGTGGGCTTTTATTATGGAATTCAGCTGGCACTGGTATCAAAATGACATACAAGACTGAGTAGGTAGAGGAACAATGGTGTCTTAAAGGCCACTCTGACACGTGGCTCCACTCTTTCACCTGTGACCTTTAGATGACAACCTGTTTTAGGTTTGGAGCTTCCTTTCTGCCTGGAAAAGAGCTACAGTACATTAGTCTGCAATACTATTCCATCTATTCAGTGATATCCTCACTATTGGACGTAACAGCAGGATACTTCAGTTACAATAATGTTGCTGAAACTAATAATGAAAACCATTTGTAACTAAGCTAACTTTTGTGTTTTTAGCCTTGCCTGCACCACCAAGAGGTTGACATTTTTGTATTTCTGGTAGCTCATGTTTAAAGAACTTTTAGATGGATTGCTATGAAATGTTGTACTTTGGTGAGTTTGTCCAATACTCGTTCACAAATACCCGCAGAGCCAGAGACATTCCCATCAGCCCCAGCTGTACTTTCTGCTAATTAGTAAACAGTAGCATGCCAACATTACAAACTAAAATGGTGAACACTATAAAACGCTAAACATCAGCATATTAAAATTGTCTTATGAGCACGTAGTAACAGTATGCTGGTGTTAGCATTTTGCCTAAAACACCTCTGTGCATAAGAAGGCTGCAGCCTTGCATAGCTGCTAGCTGTAGACTTTCAATCCTGTTAATTGATAAGTGATGCATTAACTTTATAAAATGTAAAAAAAAACAATAGCAAATTCCCACCACAATAATGAGAGACTGAAGTGAGGTGTTATTGTTTTTTTGTTTTTTTGCTTTTTGTTTTATCAATTTAAGGACATTAAAAGGAGTTGGAAAAGATGAATTATGAAATAAGGGAAAGCAAGAAAATCCACACATTTGGGAAGCCAGCAAATGTTTTGACTTTGTGACAAGATCCATATAGTTACAGACACCGTCTTTCATCCTGTTAATAGCTCCCCCTTAGTGATTAACCCCAGCATGTGATCAGAAGAGTCCACTTGGTCTATACATATGCGTATTTGCATCATTGTGCATGCATACATGCTTCTGTGCACAGGTTCATGTTTTTTAATAATGAAAAGTGCACACTCAGGAAAAGCCATTATGTTTACTAATGGTAAAATGATGTCAGAGAGGCTTTTTGAGCCACTTAGCTCTGCAACCAGATCAATAGTGCAGCTTTGGATTATTTACACTGTTCACATCTCAATTTAGGGTTGCATCTTGTTCATCACTCACGGATAAATGTATGGTTTTTTTTGTAGCAGGCAGCTGAATAGAGCAGCTGTTTGGGTCAAACAGACATTTAGATGGTCCTGATTAGGTATAGTGGGTGTCTATTAGAGTATTGATTTTTGAGTCATTTTGTTTGAGATCATCAGCAAAGTGGGTTGACGCGTAGAACTGGACATTAGCCTGAATCTGCAGGGAATTCATTTACCATGGAGGAAAACCAGAAGTGTGTGCTCCCATTGAGAGCACAGTTCTGTTAGGTCTATGTAAGGTCAGTATGGATTATTTACACCAATCATATTTGCTCATAAGATTTAAAATCAAACAACAAATACACACATACAGAATTTAGTTTGACAGAAAGAAAACTTGGAAAACGATTATTTGATATAGATGAATGTAAATCATATGAGTGCATGATAATGAAGTTATGCGCTACTTCGTTATAAGTTATTGATTCCACATAAGGTTTCAGCATCAACAGGCAGGATTACAAATATGACAGCACAATGATGTGATTGACATTTTGCTAAACTGACAGCGATATGAAATCCAATGTCTGGTTGATGTTCGGCTCTCCAGCAATCTAAAAATATCTGGTTTGCAAAGCAGTCTGAGAAAGATCAAGCCCTCCAGTGAGTGTTTACTGCTCCTTCCTTTTCAATAGTCCCTCTGTTTGAATCTGACATCTCATTGTTTATTTCAGTATTTCTATGCCTGCCCGCAGAGACCAAGCAGCGAGGAGTGATGGTAAGATCTTGTAACATTGCATCTTTGATTCTTGAACCCCTGCCACAGTCCTGCCAAAGCCCCCGCTGTGTTTTGCTCCCGTATCTCCCCACCTTTCCTACCCCGTCACAGATGAGAGAGGAATACAAATGCCTGCGGTCCCTGAAGCCCAGCAACCTCCCCCTGCTCCTCCTCCTCCTTCCACTGCTGTATCCCACATCAACACCACCCTCTGCCTGCCTCCCTCTATCCCTGACTGCTCTCCTCCAAGGACAGCCAAAGACATTCTCCTGAGCGAGATAAGAGTGAATTCAGCCGGCACAACATGGCAGTGCTCATACGGCTGTCTGTGGCGGCCACCCTGCGGGTCTTACTGGTGGAACCACACTGAGATTGAGGCTTTGAATGCATACATTTGACTTGCTGTCACAGCACCAGTCATGTGTCGCAGTGGAAAAACCAACCCTATTTGTCTTTCTTCATCAGTGACAGGGGCGAAGGCAGCAATGTATGAGGAACTCAACATTTCAAAGAGGCTGCTTGTCATGTTACAGATATGCTACAAGTGACCCAGGTTAAAAAGACAAGACCTACAGCACAAATGATGAATAGATGGGACCTTTTCTCAATATTCTGTAAATTATGATGCATGTTGTGTCTATCTTCTCTTTTTTGCTTTTTATGCCATAACATATCAGTGTTTATTCTCTCATGTGTTTAATCACTTCATGCTTGTTGCATAAGTCTCCATGCTGTGTTTTCATTGATTCACGCTGAAAACCAAGAAATTATAATTTTGATGCACATGCTGCATGATACTTTATTTGCAAATATTTTATTCCTGCCTGTCAAAACAATTCAAAGATGCAACAGCAGAAAAAAATCTCAGCTTCCTGTATACATCTCGCTAAATTAAGCAATCATCTAATTATTTCTTCTCATCAATACATTAATCATTATTTACACTTTCAAAACCTGTGACTCTGAGAGATAAAAACATGGTTAAAGATGCAGCAGGTGGCACATGAACTCCAAGACCATGAATTTGTATTTGTGCCTGCATGCAGTTCTTGACAGGGGATGTATGGTTTTTATGACCGTCTTCTATGAAGTTATTTGGCTCCAGGAGGAGCCTGGACAAAGAAGAGAGAGGTGATTAAAAAGCAGAATGGAATGTCACACCTAATAGAGACAGAGCCGGTCAGAGGAAATGGGAAAGGAAAGGGAGGGAGGAGGACGAGACAGCAAAGGCGAGACAAAATGCAAAGAAAAAAAGGTCTTTTTAAGTTTATATGTCAGTGTGTTTGTGCATGCACATGACATGGCGTAATGCGTGTGCATGTGTATAGTGTGTGTAAATCCACATTAGGGGCCAGCAGAGAATTGGAGAGTGTGTGACTTGAGGTTTTCTCGGCTCCCCCAATTTCAGGTGTAATTACCCAGACAGAAAATAAGAGGTAAGTGGACTAGACAGAGGCTCTCTGAGTTCCCTTTTCTAAGGCACAGCCTCCTCACTCCTCCTCTAACCAATACCAGAAGGACAACATTTACAGCTATAAAAGATACAGTAATGCCATCTTGGCTTTTCAGTAAGTTTTTGGCATCAACAGAATGTCCTTTATAACGAGCCCAGTATCATTGCAGGTAGTGAAATGTAATCAATATGATTTGTGGACATGAGCACAAATTGTCCGTTATTTTCCTGACAGAAGGACTGCAAAATGGAGACTTTTGCTAATGCTATTGATAAAATCTGTGACTATTGCAACTACAAACACAAGATTTTCGTGGCATTCAGCACAACAATGTCTCCCTGCCCTTGACCAAAATGGTTTTGTTGCCTAAACCTAACCACAGACAGGAGTTAAACCGTAGATTCCCATGTGACAGTCCTGCATGCTGTGCAAACACCATTCTACCCAACCTCCACCCTGCAACTCTGGCACAGTTAATAAATGTAATGCATTATTAAGTCATGAAACACTGTGCAGGCACAAAAAATGTGTGAAATTCATGCTGATACATACACACCTTATGGATTAAATGTTGTCACTTTTTAACAAAATGCCATGAGAATATGTTGTTAAAACATGCAAAGTTTGCGATGTTGCAATCTTGTCCTACTGTGTGTGTATATTTGTGGTAAAGATGGTAAATGACAGATAGATCAATGTAATGTTGAATTTAAAAATGTTATTAGATTTCTTCATCTGCAACAAAAACACATTTGAGGGTGAAAGAGTTATTAACTGTTTCGAGTAATGGTAACCTTGTACAATATCTCCAAACGTTACTTGTTTTTTGAATTGAGAAAATAAACCTTTTTTTTAAGTTCAGTTCTTTTTTTTTATTGTGTAGTGACAATGGTTTCATTGCTTTTGCCTTCATCAAGTTTACTGCTTTCCTGCTGCCAATAGCCTGCCGTCTGACCTAGTAAAGACTGTTTTTACCACACCTGTTCTGCCTCCTGAGTCTGCTTTTGGGCACTAGATCTGTAATTTAATGTTACAAATACTGTCTGGACGACAGGCTGCCAATGAAGCACGGCAACTGGAAGCTGCCCAGTCCTCCCACTCTCCTCCACATTTGGCTGCTGAGCTTTTCATTGAGGCAGTTCCAGGTTAAGGACGTGCCTGAATCCAAATCAACCCTGGATCTACAATATGTATCCTTCACATTCTTTACAAGGTACATTTTTTGGCAGTTGTAGAGGTTTCTTGGTTGTACATGTTGGTGCTAAGGGATTCCAGTTATAGTGTGAAAGTGGCCAACTTCCTATTTCCTGCATCAAACCGCTCCAAAAGGTACAGGTTCCACAACCGTCACTTGTCCTGGGCAAGAAAAGAAAGTCCCATTGGCATCCTGGCTCTTCCCTGGCAAGTGCACAGGATCTGACACCATCTGTGATATTGTTGGTATATTGAAGTATGAGTTAAGGCAACATCAACGGTACACGATTTCATCAAGAAAACTGCCAGGCAGCCATTGGAAAGGCAGTAGAACAGTTCTTTCAAAAGCCTCAACCTCCCCAGTGGCAATTAATGTACACTATAGAGTACTTCTAACTTTCATTTTCACTCTGCTTCAGAAATGTTTCATTTTTTTCCACTACATTACCTTCCAACTGTTACCAGTTACTGTGCAGATTATGGTTTCAACCTCTATAACCATAGCAGTAGTCTTGAAAAAAAATGTCTAAAATAACATGCCCAAAATGAGACAGAAATAGTTCCTCAACCACAAGGCAGGTTTCTCAGGAAAGTGCAGACACTGTGTCATTACAACTGTGGTGCGTTATTGTCTCTGGAAAGCTTGGAATTTCTAGTTTGCAGCTATACCACATGTTATTGTGGACTGAATAGAAAATTATCCCAGATCTTTTGATCACAACTTGCTCTTTTAATTATGAAGTTTTTATTTGTGCGACTTTCTTGTTAAAAGACTGAGTAATAAGACATAGTTTGAACAACATACAGTGGGTTAACTGATTCTGAAAGCAGGAGATCCCATGTTTTCAAAACTGTATAGTATGCATATCTTCTCTGAATAGATAATCAGTCACGTCAAGCTTCTATAACTTCGCCTCAGTGCCGTTCTGTATAGGTTGTGGTTTGCAGTTAGTCTGGTTCATTGACCCTTGACTTGACCCTTGCTGTCTCTGTCTGTCAGAGAAACAATCAACCGATCACAGCTTTGTAGGTGGGATTAAGAATGTCAGCATCATCTTTCTGCATAGTTAACTGGCCACCTGTCTCCCTCCATTAAAAAACAACATAGAAAAAAAGCCACAAGAGTGGTGAAAAATTATGTAGTGATGACTACTGTACTGATGATTGTTCAATGAATGAAATCGCCAACATCAATGAAATGTCATGCTGAATGACTGAGATGAAACAAAATAGCCAAAGACTGTGATTATCAGCCTGTACTGTTTAAGCTTTTGAATGCCAGACTTGTGTGTCCTTGTATTTGGAGTACACACACGACTATCACAGCAAGATGCTCAAAAAGCTCTGTTTTTTATATGCATATAATTTGTCTTTTTGCTTGAGACATCATCACTGAGAGATGAAGCTCACCCAAGGCGGTGTGATCGGATGGCTCTCTGTCAAGTTCTTAAGCCTGTAATATTTAGGTCTATGGCATTTGTGTAGAACAGGGTCTAAATGCAAGGAGACATCTATAGCGTGACCTTCTCAACAGCCACCCCTTCTCTCTCCTCCTCCTGTCTCTCTCCCTCCTTTTGCATTCTCAGTGTCATTGTTTGTAACATTTACCCCACCGGGCTCAGTGGGTGGTTTTGCTTATGAGATTTATTTGATCACCCCTGCTTTCGCTAAGTAAAAAAAAAGTGTCCATTCAGTAATACAGAAACAAACCGGACAAGATAAACAGATAATGGATCTCTGTTATGAAATGACACGTTTTAAGGGGGAAAAAACAATTTAAAGTTAGGAGAAATAAAATAAACAAATACAGATTTTCTATGATCACTCTTGTTTTTTTGTGAGTATTAAAAACTTGATGCCATTTGTAAATATATCGTTTTTTTCTTTTTTGTCATTTGAAAGATTGAATTATCGAACAGTGGCAAAATCAAAATCATTATTAGAGTCACAGTACAGGAATCATCTTTGGGCAAGATGATGAAACTGGCAGGTGGTGAATACAAAGAAGCATAGAAAATAGGAAACAACTAAAATGTGCATGAGGGGAAGAGCTATTGACAAGTTTCAGAGTGATAATACTTATTATTGTACTTAGTGCATGTAACAATTACAAATACCAGCCTGGTAGCCATAAAAAAGTTTTACACCTTACATTTTTGCAAATCACAGATGTGTGCAATTTGTATAATTCATATGTGTCATATCAGTTAGATGTGATACCATTCTGATTACGCATAGGCATTTTTGAGCTTAATTTTCTCTTCAGGATGTTGAAGGAGTTTGATGTTGTCACTTAGACAAGAAGGCTGCCAAGCAGCAGACCAGTGTTTGAGAACACATGCGGATTGATTGTTTTAACTGGGTAACTTTGAGCTGCTGTCACGACAAGTTACAGCTGTTTTATTGGCCACCAAAACTTAGTACTTTTGCATAAGACGATGGGAAATTGTTCAACCATGTTTCTAGCGATAAGACCAGATGTTTTTAAGAAGGAGATGTCAGGACATTTAGCAGCCATGAGTCAGGCGATAAAAACAGGTATTTTAAGCCAAAACATGATTTTTCCTAATCCTAATCAAGTAGTTTTTTTGTCTAAAGCTAACCAGACCTTAACCACAGAAATGTAAAGTTTAAATATAAAAAACATAAACGTGAAGTTTCAGCATATCTTTGGTTTACAGAAACATATAAGCACCAATTTCCTGGTGATTGGGTTGAAAAATATCCAGTGAAACATCCAATATGCTAAGCGTACCTGTTGTGTGTGCATGTGTGTCTCCTTGTGTCAGTGTTATTCTACCCTGTTAATTATTGTGTACTATAGGCTGTAACTTTGGTGCAAGTCTTTGCATGTATGCAGATTGGCCACTGATTTCACACTGACACACCCTCTTCCTTCTGTTCTTTGTTTTCTCTGTGTCACAAAACACAAGAGATAAAACCAAAAAATGATGCATTCTTCTTCAGGGTGGACAGCGGGCACTCCAAACAGATATGAATGCAAGCCTGCGGCAGTAATATTCTTTTAGCTGTTACAATGTTTTCACATATTTGATAGCTACAAGCAGAAAACCCACATATTCATGTTGAAGTAAAGGTCTTTTTATCAAATGAGCTCCTCACAGTGCCTCTAGTCTCAAAAACAGTGAGTAGTCTGCAGTCAGACCTGCTGACAAGGGCACCACACACCCACACAACAGAAACTCTACATGACTTCAGTCAGTTCTTTCTGTAATCTAGCTCTTCAAACATCAAACACTATCTGATCACATTTTTTAGTTCAAATGGGTGAAAAAGTTCAGTTGTGTTTTATATGATTATATATCAATGTTTTATTATTTGAATACAGACAGAAACAACTAATCAATTTACAAAATAGTAAATATTTTTTATCTGTATCGATTCACTGACTAAATGTTTAAACTCTAACAATATAGAATCTCACCTCTGACTTTAGGACCTTGTAACAGATGTTTTAACTATTTTCTGACATTTTATAAAATTAATGATGAATTTACTGAAAACGAAAATTCTTATTCGTTACAGACCTAAGTAATTTTAAACATTATGTAATCCTAATTTACACTGGTGTTCCATTCAAGAGAACAGATTCCATAAAAAAAACAAAGACTGCATACTGAGAACAATCACCACTTAGTGGGTTCTGCTTCTTCAAAACTACTTTTTTACAACACAATGACATAAAGTGACAATCAAGTGTTTCTGATTTTGTAAACAGTACACATTGAGCAGGACAGTGTACTGGACAGACATACAGTATCTTGCTGAATCATGCCCAACTTCACCATTAATTAAAAAAAATTAATTCTTAATGGCTTTTGGTAACCATCAGTAGAGGTACTGGAGCAGTTGACTTGCGGTCATTCCCAGATCTCTGTAAGCACTTATAACCAGACAAGTACTCTAACAGCTCAAGTAAATACAGCTATGTAATGCTGTGTGTGTGTTTGGGTGTGTGTATGTACATACACCCTGTAAAACTGCGCCAACAGAGACCCCAACTGGCCAAACTTCCCTATTGGACGTGTGTGTGCCTGTGTGTGTGCGCGCGCGTGTGTGTGTGTGTGTGTGTGTGTGTATGTGTGTATGTGTGCGTATATATGTGTAGGTGGGGGGGGGGTGTTCAGAGGTAATGTAATGAAGGCCATGGCTTCATTAGTACTCCTTTTCTGCAGAATCCTATCACACCACTCCCAGCGTAGAAAGAGAGAGATAGACAGATAGGTGGGGCAGACACAGACAGGCAGAGGAGACACAGACAGAGAGGCGGAAAAGAGAGAGATGAAAATGTCAAAGGCTGCAGTGAAATTTGACCTCCTGGCACATCAGGATCTTAGTCTAGGGACCAGTGGTGTGGAGCAGTACGAGGCATAGAGGGTGAAAGGAGGGAGGGGGTATTTTAGAGGGAAATTAGAGATGAACAGGAATGACAGCCAAGAAGAAGAGGAGAAAACTAGGATAAAGAGTCCAACCCCCATTTTAAGGCACTGAGAAGAAGTGAGGCTCTGGAGGAGGACAGATGGATGGTGAGCCTGAAAAGAAAGTAAGGAGGGAATGTGTTGCAGAAAGAGCTTTAAAATGAAGGGAAAGAGGGGATGATACAGTAAGTTAACTAGAAGAGGGATCTTCTCACAAAGCTGAGTAAGAAATAGGTCAAGTTGTCTATTCCAAGTCATCTCCAGATATAAGCCTAGAACATTTAAAATACAGACATTTGTGTTTGGATTCCTTTTATGTTCTTATGTTTTGCAAGACTTAAACTTGAACTAGCACATCTCAACTGAAAC
>JAQQZW010000001.1:21052172-21063958 GCA_029814745.1 Zanclus cornutus | reverse complement strand
GAATTGAAAACCTCTCAGTTTTACTGAGGATAAAGATGATGGGTGGATATTGTTGAAAATATTAAGAAAGGATTAGAATCAGATAAAAACTATTTCTTAGCCCAACTGCATGTTAAAAAATACATTAAACCAGTGGCCAAAGAGCTATAGATAATAGATATCTGATAAATATTTTGTAATATGGAGGCGGGCAGTAAAAGGCTTCAGACAAGTGACAGCCTCTTCCAGCAACATGGGCTGGAACATAGACCATCACAACCAAATTATTAACAGTGACAGTTTGGCCCTTGTCAGGGGGGCACTTTTTCTTAAAGAATATTAAACATTAAAACATTTGAAAACACTTATCAAGGGATGCTTCCTTACAGTGACTAGAAGGGAGGTTAACAAGTAAGTCAATAATATTGAAAAGCACCCTAGAGTTAGGATGGAACTACAAAATGAGGTTAGATTAATAAGCCACTTTTGTTCCCTTAACTGCTGCCTAATATTTTAGCCTTACGTCCTTCATAATATTGTTGGACACTTGCAGTTTATCAGCCTCCCTTTAACTTTTAGTTTTTCATTTAGTTTTCATAGCCTGGGGTATCACCGACCCAAGGCTGAGGTATTTATCTTGATATGTTATGGAATAATGTTAAGCTATAAATAACAGTCACATCGCTGCTTAGCCAAATAGTAATTTTGTAATTTTGATTGTATATGAATCACTCAATTTATTTTACAGATACACAGTGGGACACACATATCGGAGTTTGTTCTCATGGCTCTGCTGACGACACATATTGACCATTACACTCAATCACACAGCTTGTGACAATGGTGCAAGAATTACTATGGTCAGTGGACTACATTTCAAAACATAGTAAATGAGGATTTAAATGTGCTTTTGAGTAGTATGGAATGAAGTTTAGCTGTAAGTACACAAAAATAGCGTTTCGGTGAAGTTTGTTCCACTGTGGTTAAAAGATGCACGAAAAAGCTTTAGTTGGTGTTGATTTGTTTAGTTAAAGAATGAGGCAACCAAACCTGTAACTCTTGTCAATCTACAGTTAATTACGAATTGGATGTGCTTCTCTCAGGCTTGAACAAGGCCACCAGAAAGGTTTAGGTAAAAGAAACGACGAATCAGGAAGATTCTCCCTGTCAGTGCTGGGTGTGTGTTGAGTGCTGCGCAGCTGGACACACACATTAGCACACACTCTCTCTGGCAGACATCCGCACCTTCACACACTTCACTGATGTTCCGCAATAAATATTTACGGACGCTTCCTGGCAGCCAGATAGTGTCCTGGAAGCCAGATGTAATTTACACATCTTTTTGATGCCGCCTCATTTTGCATTACATTGAAGTAGTGAGGGAGGGAAGTAAGTGGTATAGTCAGTTTAACTTTGTGTGTGGTTGTTGTTCTCAGTAGAGACAAAACTTTTTGGCATGTAAACCACAAGGGTCAAAATTTAATAAGCAGTGGGCCAGGAGCCAAAAAATAATCACGTTGCACACTGATCATGCACAATTATGACAGCCCTCTTACTGAAATTTGATTATAATAAAGATATTTACCTTCTACTCAAAATATCTTGTTGACTCAATAAACAGAATATGTTTACATACAGAGGATTTACATAATTGGACTCTTCTGGGGCTGTTTTTTGCTTCCTTGTGCAGATCAGAATTTGAATCACGCAGACTACTTTTGCGCACTTTGTGTATGTTTGTTTCACTGTTGCCCAGGCACAGATGCATTAGGTCTGGCCACTGAGCCACCTGAGGTCTGCCGAGGATGAACTGTCCGAGGCAACATATGGAGCCTTAAACAGACCTGGGGCGGATCAAGAGCCATCCAAAAGTTCATTAATAATCTATATTATCCATATCTCTCTCCCTCTATCCCTGCACCTGTTATCCTCCGCTCCCCAAATCCAACTTACTCTCAGATTAATAGGCAAGGTGGCCATTAGTATCCAACTAAGGCTTTGATACCGATGGGGGATGCAGTTAATTTGGATAATATCACTGCCACATGTCGTCAACAACAGGCTAACAGGAGGCAGGATTCGAGAGAGCGGGCTGCTCTCCTCACTGGCTGCTGCCAGCTGTGAGGTCTGGATGAACCTTGAACAAAGAGTCGTCTCTCGCTCCCTCTCTGTCTCTCTCTCCCTCTTAATGTTCTCTCTACAGCATCTGTGTTACCTGGCACACACACACATCCCATAAATAATACCTGCACCAAAATATGCTGGCCCAAAATTAAAGGCTTTAATGAAGCTTAAGGGCAAGGGATGCCACTGAAGGGCACGCGCTGATAGATCAGGTCATAGCTTTAATTGATGTTTATTTCAGATTGCAGGTGGTTCCAAAATTAGCTTAAAAGGTGATTGGGCATAGAGCAGGCCCTCTCGTTGGTTCAGTTGTTGAATTACAGTAAGGCTGCAGAGGCACAGGTGGCAAAACTTCAAATGGCAGAGCTAGGGGTAGGCAGACAACACCCAGCAAATTGCAGACATTGTCATGTTCTGTGTCACAGCGTGGCTGACAGGGTCTGTGGAGCTCGCTGATGTTGGCAGAGACAAGAGCGTGCATGTGTGTGATACTGTAGGTCTGGATTAATGAGAGATAAGACCAAGCCAGACAAGACTTGTCATTATAACACACAATTCATCATGAAACTATTGTAAAATCTCGGCGGGCATACTATGCGGAGTTTTTTGGTTTTTTTACACTCGCATTTTGTAGTGAAAACCAAGTGAAAGGCCCATGATGAATGACAGTATTCTTATTCTGTGTCTTTTGGCTTTATGCATCGCGCTCGGCAGCTACAGCAGTATGTGGTGGACAGCGAGGCCAGACCAAGACAGCATCATCCAGTGCTAATGAGAGACAGTCCTCCCATGAGGCTAGCAGAGATGTAGCAAGGTTCAGAGAGTTGAAAAGAAGCCCACAGGGGGTTCATCCAATTACCAAACAAACTTGTTATGGTGTATTCAATTAATTTCTTACAAATTCTCGATTAACACTTTTAGAGTCTGTAAGCCTGCAGAAACCTGAGACAACTATGAAAGTTTCATTTTTCATTTAAAAGGAGCTGAATGGCGGAGAAAGAACATTCTCATCACATTAGTTGTTAATCATTAAACTGCTTTCTGAAATGACAGTTTTCCCCTCAAAGAGTATGTTGTTAAATTACCTTGCTGTAAGCCTCTGTAGAGGATGGAAGATGCGAGTCTGTTTAGCTGTTGGTACATACTTAACACCAGTGTCTTTGCATCACAGTAATGCAGAGATAAAAGCATAATGCCATTTCGCTGGTGTAGTTGAGTTCTAATCCCTCAATTACTGTTGTGTATTTTCCCATCTACACATTCTGTGGCCTATACAAAATCCAATATGGGAGATTTTCACAAGTCAAGTGGGTTGCTCAAGGAATTAGATTAGTTTTTGAACCCATGACAAATTCCTTAGTTGTACCTGTCAAAAGTGAAGGCTCCCTGTTGGCCCTTATCAAATTCAGCAAATTCATTTTCTCTCCAGGTATAGGAGTCATGCCGGTGGAGGTTATTATTTGTTTATTTGTTTGTCAGCTTGTGATTTTCTGCTACCAGTGAGGAGTGGCTGCTTTGCATCCACTGCCTGTTGTCTGCTGCCACCTGTTCCTTCATTATCTGGCCACATATTACTCTTTTTAATGTGAAGAGGAACTCTTTCTTGATCTGTGAGGGGGATCGCACTCAGAAATCTGCTTTTTCTGCTTAGGCCTAGGATCTAGTCAGAGTACATTTATTTAAGATGTGAGGATATGAAATTCTCCAGTACAGGGGTGAATATAAGAGAAGTTTCTATTTTATTTTATTTTAGAGGGGATACTTTAGCTTTTATGCTATGAAAGTCAGTAATGCTAGGCTCTGACATGAGTGGCAGTGCTGACAACACCTGCAGAGACTGTTATAGTGCTTTAGTGCTGCTGCCAAGTCTGTTCAGTGTACATATAGCAGACTGAGTCTCCTCCAGTGCTACAGCAGAGCACTCTGCGGGGAGAAGTCAGGCCAGGCCAGACTCTTGAGTCATGGTGCAATGGTTACAGGCAGCCTTGGGCTCTCACAGTCCCAATGCTCACAATGCATTCTTCATGAGGTATTAAATGAATGTAAGAATACACAGATGCACAAAGCAGAAAATGAATGTGATCTAAATGCCAGGCCCCAGTGCTGTGGGCAGGCTTGTGCAACAACGCTGGAGGAAGATGTTTGCTCAGTGCCAGCCTCATTAATTTCAACAGCCTAGTCCCTTCAACTGGCCCACAAAGTTGAGAAAGAACTGAAAAAGGTCAGGAGGTGGGATGAAATGAAATTAGAAAGGGAAAAACTGTGCCGTTAACGCCGCCACGTCGGAGTATTGATTTAACTAATTGAAACGGCATCGAGGGAGAAACACCAGATGGGTCTCCTCTGGCCTGAGGTGGGGTGCTGGCTGGCACTGATAGGATCCCATCTGAGACACACTGTCTCTGGGGTCTGTGTTGATGCCTTCCTTCATTCCCCAGCCTCTTTCTCACAGTTATCTTCAGCCAACACACTCTCTTGGTTGTGTTAATAAAATGTTTCTAAGACACTTTTCACATGAGTTAGTCCAATAGCTTACTTTACAAAGCCTCTGAACAAGAAACTATTTCTTTTTTGCATTTTGAAAATACATATTTATCTTTTTTTAATAATGGAAAGGAAAAACTAGACAAGCAAGAGTAGCTGAGGAAAGAACAAGGCTCAAGAGAGTGTTGATTGATATGAAAGGCTCATGCAGAAAAGAAAAAAAATATATCAGATTCTGACAGTATACTCAATATTATGTAAGGTTTGTTGCAGCATCCATGACTAACCAAACCACAAAGCATGAGACCACCCTGGCAAACTGCCCTCTCAATGGCACTACCGCTTAGCTGTTCCTGTTTAAAATTTCATGAAGCGGTTTCAAAAGTAGGACACACATTTTGTATGAATTACTATGAAATGGCATGAAGTATGGCTGCACAACAGTAAGACTTAAACTGTGTTTGTTCAGTGGCAGAATTTAAATTCTTTCTCTCTGTGTAGTTGCAATATTCAGCTTCACAGGGCATACGTTTGTTTGTTTCTATGATTTTCTGTTTGGATAGCTCTGCTTTGGTAATTTACCACCCGTAAGTAGCATTCAAGCTTAAATTTGGACCTTTGGAGTATCTTGGTGTGGCTTTGTCAATTGCAATTTCTTACAGAATCAGATTGACTCAAGCACCAAAAAAAAACAAAAAAAAAACAACAAAAACAAAACAGCTAACACTGGTCAGCCTTGTGTTTTTCAGTCACTGCGTCCCCTGCAGTTCATTCACATTTTTGATTTCTGCACCAAAAGAAAATATGGTAATCTAAATCAAAGCCTGAATTTGTTCTGACCCTGTCAGGATGAGACATTTTGTGAAAGATGAATCCAAGTTGTGATTATGGAGTCCTTTTCTCCCCATGTCTTTGCTTTTATGAGCGTACTAATCATATCCTGACTGCCACCTGGCTGCCTATGTCCTTCTGTCCTGGTGGTGCTCCGTGCTCTTTCCCAGCATGCACTGCCTGTAATTAAATAGGAGCCTGGTCCTCTTGACAGAGTCTGTGGCTGCTTTCTCTGCCTGGCAGCCTCCTGATCCCTCTCTGTCTCTCTGTCTCTCTCTCTCTCTGTCTCTCTCTCTCTGTCGCTCACTCATACACAGACACTCTCCCTCCCCCTCTCTTTGCCTGGATGTCACATGAGGAACTGACTCTGGACTCTGTCTCTCAAATGATTTAATTGGATGCAAACTCAGGAGCACAGACATCAATACGGAACTATATCTTCCATAAGGCAGAGCCATTAGTCAATACTTGGCCCTCCACATGCCGAAGGCTTTTGTCAGACCTAATTACCCAGTACTGCATTCAGTGGAGCTTCACCAGTGGGGGACTGGGACTCCTGTGGGATCTGGTTAGGATCACAGTTCACTCCCAGTGTATACAGTGGAGTTGGAAAGTTAACAAAAGCAAATATCACTCAATATTCTCTTTCATTTAACTCCGACAGCTAAATGACTGCAGTCATGAGAGGTGCACAGTCACCTCCACTGGCCTCCTTGGCTCAGAGACATTGGGGCTTGAAGGCTGAAATGTTGGGTCTGCTGGACATCAGATGACATAAATGACAGGACAAGATCCCCACTTTTTCCCTGTTTCCTCTTTGTGGCAATCGAGAGAGTTTGCACTTGTGTGTTTAATAAAAGACGGTCGATGCACTGATCCAGAACCGCTCTACATCTTTTTATTATGGAGCCAACAGTTTGTTGTAGGTCATTTCCCGAGGGAGACACACAAATTGTGAGGAAGCTATTTTCAACCAAACACTAAAAGTTACTAATGTAATGCATGCATTCAGCAACCTTGTTTCTAAAGGGCTTTTATTTGGGTTATGGTCAGATTGATAGTGTTTAATATGTTCAATATGTTTTGTATACTTTATCTGCACACTACCAGTTTAAGCACAAATTTGTTGTAAGTTAATCCCATGTTGACTGGAGGGCATATGTAACAATGTCAATCAGTGACATCAGTATTGAAGAGATCAGTACTTTCACTACAGCTAAAGTTTGCCATTAGCTTGAGGAAATTCATATGAGCTTTCCAAACTACTGTAGTTACAGAATATGTTATTGCCTTGTTGTCCTCATTCATAATTTCCCAGTGAATAGCTGTTTCTTCGGTCTAGTTTAGCTGGTTGGCCAACTGAAGTGGCAGGTGCAATCTGCAAAGTGCTGCTGCAATCAGCAATCACGGTAGTTGCAAAAGTTGGTATTATTAGTTGTCCCATTTTGTTGAAACTCTGACAGCCCAAAATACTTTTTCAACTAACTAGAATTCTGTTTGTTTTATGTTTATTTGCTTTGTTAATCTCCAGGCAGCCACATAATAATAATACACTGCAAAGTGTCCATTAAACATTTTTTTTTATAAAGACACACACCAAAAATAGAAAATTGAAAAAAACTGACTCTATCTACAAAACTTCTCTTTCACTAACCTTGTAAATATACGCATCCCTCTAGGGTGCCTCATCCAGTCTGGTGGTCAAGTTTGCAGACACAGATAAGGAGAGGACCCTACGCAGGATGCACCAGATGGCGGGCCAGCTCGGCATCTTCAGTCCCATGACCATCCAGTTTGGGGCCTATGGCGCCTACTCTCATGCTGTAAGTCTCAGCCAGGCGGGGGAGGAGACGGTGAGCTTTAAAAAAGAAAACAAAAACTGTTGTGATTTGAGGTTTGAACTCACTATCTCTCCCACTAGGCATGTGACACTCCCGGGGAACAACTCCTTAAGTGATTCACACTGTTAAATGGCTGTTAGAGTCCAAGTTTACAGAGGCTTAGCAGAAAATACTGCACTGCTTTTTATATTGTGTCTTTTTATCCCTTCATTTGTCCAGGGAAGCTGCTTATCATGTATGCTCTGCACGACACTATTTTACTTTCATACAGTTGTAAGCATTCATTTCATATTCACTTTCCATTGCTACATTTCTTGACTTGATCTGTGAATTTAAACTGCCAACCCAAGCTTGCCTCTTCAACATTTCATCTACATACACATATGCCTTTACACTCAAGCAGAAGTGCACATCATTACCAAGAACCCACAGCCCCTCACCCCCTACCCCTTTCCCTGCCAGCCCTAACCCCCTCCCTCCCCCAGCCCCATTTCATATTCACACATGAAAGTCACAGCCTGAGTTAGAAGTGTGTGAGGTTTTGCACTCACACAGCAGCTAACAACTCTTCCTGACAGGTGAGAATCGCCCACTCATGCACGATCCTTCCACTTACCGTGGCCACCTTTTTTTTTTCTTGCATGTATGCATTTGCAGTCCATATAGATATACATAGTCTCCAGCTTGCTAAACCGATCTCATAGCATAGCCTTTGTATTGTGTCAGTATAATGAGCACAAGGCCAGAGCGGTGTTACGGTAGCTGGGAAGCAACGCTGCGGGGCAACACAGACCACTCTGTTCAAGAACAAGGCATGGGCCAAGCAAACAGAGATGTGAGAGTAAACATGCTCTGGTCCTGCGGCTATTTCACCCTCCTTTCCTTTTCTGTCCTTCCCTCCATCCCTCCCGCCATTCGCCTCTCTCCGCACTGCTCTTAAATCCAACAGCAGATGATGCAACAGCAAGCAGCCCTGATGGCAGCAACACAAGGGTCCTACCTGAACCCCATGGCAGCCATCGCTGCCGCGCAAATGCAGCAAATGGCAGCTTTCAATGTCAACGGCCTGGTGGCTACTCCCATGACACCGTCCTCAGGTATGCACTAATAGGCACAGAGGCGTAGACTGACTGGCACAGGTGCAAGAGCACAGGCACATGCAAATACACACACACGCAGGACTTCTCTCTCCATTTCTCACTGCTGCCCTGGAACATTTTCATCATTAGCAAGAATTATAGAAGCAGTCGTAATATATTCATTCAAGGCCCTTCTGCTTTTGCCCTTGTTACATTTTTTAAGATGTAGGCTCCATTTTCAGAAGAAGTAGACATTGCCAGTGCTGAATTAACAAAAGCAGAGTCTTATATTGAGTGAGGCATGATTGGAGAAGATGTACAGCAATCCTTGACACTCATTGGCAGCCACATTATAGCCCTTCTCTCTCCTCTTTCTCTCTCTCTCTGTCTGTTGCTCTCTCCCTCTGTGTCTCTGTGACAGTGTGTGTTTTCCGGGAACACAGCCAATCCGATGACTTTGGATGCAGAGTCCTTGGCTTATACAATATAAGAGCAAAGATTTGTGTGAGATAATCCTGGACCCCAGTCTGAACTATCTTTTTGGCCCTTATCATAAGTAGCTTTGATGGCTCGACACTAAGTAGGCAGGCCGCCTGAAGGCAGGGTCATTGCAAATGTATTAAATAAAGTGGCTTGACGCTGTACCTGGCATTTGTAATCCACAAGTCCTACATTTACCAGGTAATGCCTATCAAACATAATCCTACATGACTTAAATGTCCTTCACCTGGATTAGAAAAATAATAAAAATCCATCAGCACAAAAGGGCACTGACAAGGTGACAGACCTGAAATATCACCACAAGGAGGAAAGGCAGTTAGAAGAAGAGGCACAGGCCCCTGCACTCAATTTACTGCATATTGTTAAATCTTTTCTTGT
This sequence comes from Zanclus cornutus, assembly GCA_029814745.1. Taxonomy (NCBI): domain Eukaryota; kingdom Metazoa; phylum Chordata; class Actinopteri; order Acanthuriformes; family Zanclidae; genus Zanclus; species Zanclus cornutus. Next base: position 21,054,741 of record JAQQZW010000001.1, on the reverse strand, counting down.
AAGTCAGTATTGTACCGTTTCTTTTTTTACCTTTAAACATGAAGTTCTGTACCCCAAATAACAATATACCTTTTAACAAGAGTATAATAATGAGGAAATATTCAGAAAATCAGAGTGCTACCTTTATTATGTTCCATTACAGTGATGGATGAGTGCTTTTTCACCTGCACCACCCTTACACCTTAATCAGTTAGTTACCTTCACCGATTTTAGTAACTGTACCTTTAGTTCAGACTGAATTGGTACCAAGGTACCAAACTACATTTTATGGTGGGTGAAAAGGTATGCATTTGTGCTCATGAAGACCCATTATGTGCCTGTTAGTACAGTAGTACATTTGTGAGAAAGTACCAAAATATACCTCACTTTTACCTCTATTTTAGAGTGTGTGGCATCTGAAGCATGCCCCCTAATGTTTCCATAATGACTGTATCTTTTTGCAGGCACCAGCACACCCCCGGGCATCTCTGCCACAGCCGTGCCCAGCATAGCCGCCCCTATCGGGGTCAACGGATTCAGTGCCCTCCCGCCTCAAAGCAATGGGCAGCCCACCTCTGAGCCCATCTATACCAATGGTATTCACCCTTACCCAGGTGAGCTGATCAAGGGTTTTTGTAAAAGAAACATGAGATTTATCTGTAACAATTACTGTCATGACGGCTGCTCTGACCTTAACACTTAAGATTAGCTGCTTGTACTCATGTTGCTCTATAATTGTTTGATTATTCGATTGCTTCACATAATCTGAAAAAAAAACACATGCCCTAATTGCCACATTACAAGTGTAACATCTCAGCACTGACACATTGAATTGCATCACATGATACTTCTAAAAAGTTGACAAGAGTCCATTTTTACTTAATACTCTTATTACATCTTTTTTTCTGATTTGAACTGACTTGCTTAAGGCTTGAGGGTCAATCAACAGATTTCTGAGCAGCCAGCTCTAGTATCATGATGAATCCATCAGTTCATCCATCAGTCCATTATGGTTAATTTGATGTGTCTCAGCCCGTCCTCAGCTTCTTAATGTTGTCCAGGACTGATTCCTGAAGATTTGACAGGCACACACTCCCCGTTTCTGCATTATGCAAAGGCAGCTGCAATTGTAATGAACTACAAAGTGGTTTGTTTGGCATGATGTTAATATTTGATGCAAACATCTGGGGCAAACAGGCATTTTGAAGAGCTGAGATATGACAACCCAAATTTCTCCCACTCCCTGTGTGATCTTACCCCCTGGTGGTTCTCTGCAGCTAAGCCAATTTCTGTCTTGCTCTTCAACATTAGCTCTTTGTCTCTGTGTTTGTCTTGACCATTCTACGTCCTCTCTTTGTCTCTTTTGCTGTCATTTTCCTCCTTGTCACCCCCCTTTCTCTGTGTCTCTTTCTGTCTCTCTGCAGCACAGAGTCCAACAGTGACTGACCCTCTCCAACAGGCTTATGCTGGCGTCCAACACTACGCAGGTGATCCGTCTCTCCTATCTCCTCTACTCTCTCACTCCCTCCATCTGTCCCTTTTGCTCTCCCCTCTCCGTTTCTCTTTTTCATGTCAGTAGACACTATGACAGGTAGAGATAACGGGACTAGCCAATTTCCTCCCGGATTAGGTTACTTTACATTAGGATTGCAAAGGGATTTTAAGTTGACTTGATTATGCACCCACACATACATACACACACAAATCTTAATTCCAAAAGTGCACTGAGAGCTGAGGATCTGAACCTGCTGTAGCCTCCTACATGAGAGATGACATAGACCTCTCATGACCACTGCTTTCTGCCTGACATCAGCTCTCATTAACACGGTGTAAGTCTCCCTCTCTTTCTTTGTCTGCTTAGTTGAACTGCACTCCGCTCCCCTTTTGTCTTACTCTTTGTGTAGTGATCCGTAGCCAAATGAGCCCAGGCTCCCAGTCATAATGCAGTTTATTTGTGCAATGTCTAGAGGACGAAAATGAACAATGGGATAATGATTTGAGTTTTGTTGTGTCAAATATGAAAATGGAGATGTGAAAAATTCCACTCTGGTTCTCCCTTTGCAACAGCAGCCTACCCCGCCGCCTATGCGCCAATCAGCCAAGCGTTCCCCCAGCAACCAACCATCATTCCCCAGCAACAGAGGGAAGGTAAGAGCGAGCAAGCGCGCCCACCCAAGATAAAAGGTGATAATTGCCATGTTCCATTCTAATGTAGCTGCGTTGCTTTGAATTAGCGAGGGAGGGAAAAAGCTGGCTGGGGAAAATGTGAGAAAAAGGCTCACCATTTAAAGAGAAGAACATTAGCAGTGAGATGGAAAGTTACTCTGTCATTATTCAAAAACTGCACTAATTCAAACTCGCAGCGTTGGACTGCTTAATCAGTCCATTACAATGTGTTTAAGTGGTTATAAATATTCATCAGATTAATTAGCTGCATGCATAATCATTTATTACCATTCCTAGAGTAGGGTTCGTTCTTATGCCGCTGCATCAGATGTAATAAAGCATAGGATATACTGTGATGGTAAATCACTCTTTTTGACACCATTCGTCAGTCTCAATTATTCATCTATATGATTGTATGAGACAG
>JAQQZW010000001.1:20787618-20798047 GCA_029814745.1 Zanclus cornutus | reverse complement strand
ATATAGATTGAATTGAAATGAGTCAGGTTTATAGTGAACATTTGTTGAATTTGAGTTTTATTTCTAGAATTAGGCTAAATTTTCAGATATCTTTAATAAGATTTTTTTTAAAATTTATTGTTAACTTTTTGAATTTAAAGTCACACTGAATCACACAAAAAGCTTCAGATGTGGCATTTTATTTTCAGTGAGGTCCTGAAACATGAAACTTAACAAAGATTTCAGCAAACTGAGGACAGCCTTAAGAAATACAATCAAATATATAAACATGAAATGAACATGACTGTATGAATATAAAGATTCAATTGGTAAAAACTCAGCTTGGTTTAAAAAGAAACAAAACATTTCAAACAAACCAAAGAAGGACAAAAAAAAATTGATGGTTAAATAATTCCAGTTGGAAGAAGGAAAAACAAATTTTATAATGAAATAGGCTAAATCTGAAATAAAAGCCTTGAGGCCTGTTTGACAAACATAATTAAGAAATCATTTAACTTACATCATCATACCCTCATGATGATGATGATAATGATGATGATTCTTCTTCTTTTTCTTCTGCTTATTAATGCCTTAATATTTTGGGCCTACATTATCTTTATGATGAAGCCTTAAAAGGTGTTTTTTTGTTTGTTTGTTTGTTTACTTTGTAGTATACTGGCACATAGCTTGCGAATTTCACCAAGGCTTGAACAAAGTCTGTCTATGATAATAAATAGTATTAATTTTTTGATTATATGTTGTATCATATATGTAAATCTGCAAAATACCTAGTAACACAGTGGAAAATTGGCCCCTGAACTGTTGCAAAGCAGAAGTATAGAGTAACATAAAATGCTAATACTCAAGTAAAGTACAAGTACTTCAAAATTGCAGGATAATGTCGGTAATTGAGTATTTATAGTAACCGAAAACAAAAAGTAAAAAGCAATTGTACATACACACGATGCTCATTTACAGGATTGAATAACTCAACCACCACAACAGTGTATTTGCAAAACATCTAGTTTTCACAAGAAAACCCAGCCCTGTTTTCAGCTTTGTGTCCGTGGAATTTTCAGACAATCCAAAGGACTTTTAAATGGTGTATTAAGTTTGAGAAGTAGAAGGATATTTCTTTACCCCAGTTAATCAACCATTTAATCCTTCAGTTTAGAGAGATTCAGATCACCACATTTGGAGATATGGTTTGGACAGTGACCACATTTTAACACAGAATGATACACTTTTCAACACTAAGTAAAATTTAACATAGCAGTAATGACGGATATCATAACTTATCTAAGGAGAATGGACACCTTCATGCTTAAACTGTTGTTTCATAAGAGAATAAGCACACAGGGGAGGTTGAAACAAGCTAAATGTAATTGTATGCTGGTGGTCGATGCATTTCTACAAGGGCATGCATGATGGCCCAAGTGCATATGGACAGACTCATGCATAATGCATGTCCAGCAGTCAGTGTAGATCTCACTGAATCAGGCCGAAATGAGCACTAATTGTAATGGCAGACTGACCACGGTGCCCTTCCCTCTAAAATGTGTCACAGCCTCACCATGATACTTTTTTACAGTGTTTTGTCAGGATTAATTACATTGTAACAAGGTTTTTGTTTTTAGCAGCTAAATGGCTGACAAAGTTAATTAGTGATTTCTCTTTCTCGGATTTTTTTTATTACTTTTGGGAAAGTCTGCCATTTTAGAGGGTTAGAGCAGCCACTCCCAACCAGTGGGCAGTGGTGTACTGGTGATCCTCAGAATACCATCTAGTGATCTGCGGAGATGGTTGGATTTCTTAGCTATTATTTATAGATGTTATTTAGCTATTATCTATAGCTGTTATTTAGTTTTGTATCCAAATGTGTTCAAGAATTTGCATTAATACGAAAACATCAAATTGAAATTCACAATATTAATTATGAGTTATGTTTGAATATCACCATGTCAATGATGGCACATCAGCAGAAAGAGACATATATGTTTTGCCAGCTTTAGCTTGTTGAAGTTCCCTCAGATGCAGTGACAAAAAATGGATAGGTTTGTGAAATGAAAAAGTACAGTGGGAGACAACAGCAAAAGCTTTTACACGTATGGCAAGAAAATATGATCCTGAATATGTTAAATTCACAATTGCAGGCCATGTTCCTAGCACAGTGTTTTTTATGTGAGGGAAATTCTATCACAGCATAGTTTTTTTTTTCTCCTTTTTTTTTGGAATGCTACGTTTTTTTTCTCTCATTATTTGGAAAGGGGTCTTTTTTTAACAATCAGTTAAAGTGGCTACTACTACTTCTACTACACTCTCAACAGTATCCTATCACAGAGAGTAGCTTCTTTAGCAGCAGGATGGTCTAGCCCTCATGCTTAAGCTGTTGAGCCTGTCCACATGCGCCATCCTTGGTTTAAATTATGTTTAATTAATATAAAAGTTGGGCTGTGGTCAAGTAAAACTATAAAATAATGTGAAAAAAAAAAATCACACAATCTTCATTGGAGTTACCACATTCGTGGGGATAGTCACAAGTGAAAACACACAGAGAAGAGAAAAAAGTTCAGATAATCACAACAAAGTAGTACATGTGAATTCAGTATCATTTCCAATGTTTAACATTGCGCATACATGCATTTAATGATACAAAAACTAACTGTGGGTGTACTTGAAACAAGCTGCAACAAACTCTGGCAGCCGGAATTTGTATACATACCATTTGACCCATGACTGGTCATGTAATAGAACATTTAACTACCAGCAGACAAAGGCATTCACCCTTATTGTACATTCTCTCACGTTATTTAAGAATAAGCAAGTCCAAACCTCCATTATATCTTGTTCTAACAGATCCATGTGGTTACTAATGAGACTGAGTAATGCACGCATCCTCCATTAGAAGCACCACTGAGTGTAAAAGAAGAAAAAAAAACTGTAAAGGTTAAGTCAACACTCAATAGCTCCCAGCCCTATTCTCCTACTTAATACATTTCCTATGCTGACTTAATGAACCACTCAAAGCCTCTCTGGTTTTTCATCAGATTTGGGGTAGCGGCTGCGTTGGTGCTGGAGTTGGGGGGTGGGGGGTGGCTGTATGAAATGGTAATAAGGGCAGACAGACCGAGGGAGAGGCCTGAGCTGAGCTAGGGATGAAGCTGCACCTACCTCGAGGTGTGTGATCTCATTAAAGCCAAATTGGTATGTGCCAATAAATCCAAGGCACTTTTGCTCCGGAATTATCATGCACACACACATACATTGCATATGCGCAAACTTCCCCCATGAAGAGCATTATTAGCACTGCAAAATTATCCAAAATGGAAAGAACAGTAATAAATATTGTAATGAGAAATAATAGAGCAGTGGCTGATATGGTCACAGCATTGGCCGGTTAACACCAAAACAAACATCTCCAGGGCTGGTGAATAATTATAGCACACAGAGGGAGTCATTAAAGCTCCATCAAACAGGAAAAAAAAAAAGGCATAGGGTGAGTATGACATCATGATGACTGTCTCAGTAAATCAATCTGGAGCAGAGAAAAAAAGGACAACATCTGTATGTGATGACAGCACAAGTTTGATAACTGTATGCCTGCCACTGGGCTGTGGTTTGTTTTGACTGGTATCTCGACTGAAAAAGACAATGTGTACTTTGAAAGAACATAATTACTTATATATCAATTAGCTTTGGTATTCTACAATGAAAACATGAATCTGTACATTAATGGACAGGCATAACTGGTGTTTCATTTGTAACCTCGTCACTTTGATTGCTTGTAGTCAAATGTTTAACTCAAACAAACCCTAGGCATTTTATGTTGGGAGCAGTATATCCCAGAGGCCCCTGCGGCTCCTGGGAGAGGGAGGGAGAGGGAGAGACAGAGGGGAGAAAGGGAACGAGAAAGAGCTGTGTGTGTGTTGCTTGTGTGTGCTGGCTGGCAGAGTCCCCTTGAGGCTCTACTGTAAAGCTATCATCAGTGGTGGTGTCAGGGATTTGTAGCTTGTCACTGAGAGAGAGTGTGGCAGTTACTCTGGGAAATAACTGCTTATGGAGAAATAGCCTGGCTTGCACAGCTTGTGCAAGTGTAGGTGTGTGAGAGAGATAGAGAGAGATGGAGAACGATTGGGAGGAATGTGTGTCTATTTTATCCCCAGGGTGTCTGGATATGTGTGTGTGTGGACAGGTTGGTTGTGGGGTCGATCTTATGATGTGTGGATCCATGTGCCGTCTTTCATCTCGGGGCCTTAGGCTCTTTGTCTATGTGTGTTCTTGCCAGCAAGCAGAATGTGTACATGTCTATTCTGGGCGTGTCAAAGCTGCCGTGGTGGCATTGCATGAATCTGCGAATCTTGTGAATTAATGTTCACATTTGACCTGAATATGATCAAATATGTATTTTAAGTCACCGGCAATAAGGAGTCTGTGTAGGCTACCTCCCTGCTACTATGCCGGTTTTTGTGTATGTGTGGTCTTTGCTGAGATGGATGCTGACTTTAAACCAAACTTTCCCTCTAGGCAGAGGGCCAGCAGCAGCCAAATGCTGCTGTCGGGTAAATACATGTATCTGCAAAAAAAGAAGTTCCTCTGGAATGACGAATGGAGGGCTCATTTTCTCATTTACAACCATGTATTTCTGAAATCACATGTTGGCGGTTGACCAGGTTTCAAGGGCCCGAGGGTCATGAAATTCACTCAACTCATAAGCGATCATGTCAGCGTTCAAATGGAGGAGGAAAAGGAAAGATGAGAAAAATTACAGTTACATGGTTTCCATCTGACTGCAGCTGCAGCATTGTGGCCCATCTCTAAGGCCCACAAAGGCAGAAAGACAGTTCCTATTACTGTCAGCCCCATTACCGGTCATGGCACAGCCACCACTGTCAACACCAGACAGGTCATGGTGTATTTGGGTATGTTTTCTCTCATGTATAGATGTGTTTTCTAGTCAGGAGACCTTGTAAATTATGCAGCACAGCTTTGAGCAATAAGAAAAGTGGTTATCAGCATTTAATACAATCTTCTCTTATAATTTAGCCATTATGCCAGATCAAGAGTTGAGTAGAGTAGAAAGTGATCAAAGAACAAACTACAAGATGCTAAGGACATCTGCAACCCAGTACATACGGATAATAGCATGCATTAATATACAATTGAAACAAGTAAAGATTTTTGAAGAAACAGACAACACAACACGGAAATGGTCGCAATATTTCCCCTGTGGTTTCATATGTCCTTGTGGCAATCCACAACACATATACACATATACACCCAGAAGTGGGCAATGTGATGAGAAGTGGTCTAAATATTGAAACACTCTCCATTACAGAAGGCGGTGCTCTGCGTTTAGCATGTCTGCTGAGCTGCCTCTACTGTTGCACCACACGGAGACAGAGAAGGCCCAGCCCCATCTGGTCTTGGTTCAGTCTGGTTTACAGCAAAGTGGTGCCAATACAAATAGCTGCGCTTGATGTTTGTTTGCATAAATTGTTTTGAAAGGCTTCACCAAGAGTTTTTTGGGTGGATTACGATGGGGAAGTTAGGGAGCCAACCGTGGTGGAATAATCCTCGCTGAGCTGACAGTTAGATTTGCTCTTCTTTAAAAATAAAAAAAAAAAGATTGTTTTGGATTTTTCTTCTCGGTTTCTGGCAGTGAGTTTAGACTGTGAACTTTTCAGTGGGTTCTGTGTATGTGAGTGTGTGTGTGTGTGCATATGATGTGGGTGTGCGATGATGGAGAACGCTGAGCTGCTCCCTCTTCTCTCGTAGCATAGCAGTGTCAATTTCAATAACATCAGTGTAGTGTTTAACACATGCTAGAAGTTCAGTTGAAAGTTCAGAGGCCCAATGCGATGCAAGGAAAATGTCTCTCTTCCTATAGTCCTCACATATCAACTTTGATTTTTTTCCCACAGGTCAAGGCAAAGCAAGGAAGAAGCAAAGTTATGTGGTGAGTTGAATTAGGCTTGTAATACACCTATTAAAAAGATAAAAGAAAATCTGTCTTGCATTACAATTTGTGCATTTTTGTTTGTTTTAATTGTACATCCTGTTAAAAAAGACATAACAACCAATTGGTAGTCATCATCACTTAGCTCTAGTTTTGCTACAGGTATAAGAAAATTGAGCTGATTGATTTCATGTCCAGGTAAGTGTGCCAGATCAGCACTAACTGGTACCAGACAGCTTTTTGTGTAAGCTGTATAGATACCCAGGCCCCCGAGACTCAGCCTGGATGGAAATCGCAATTCTGCCAATGACAGTTCAATCGTTCGGGCCCTCTGTTCCTCATTTGCTGCTTAGCCAGTGGAGGTCCCTCCATGGTCGACTCCCAACTCAATCCAGATGTGGCTAAAAATATTTTGTGCTGCAACATTTGTCATTGTCTTGAGCTCCTCTGCAGCCACATCGTGTCAGGCTAAGGGGCTAATTATTGTATATTTTCTTTTCCGTGGACAAAAAAACTGACATTTCTACTCTATCCTTAACCATTTATGGGTTTGGTCTCAAAACACACCATTTGACAAGCTCAGCAGCCAGAGTGATACAATATGACAAGACCTACTTCCCTTATCTAAAGTCTGTGACAAAACAATGACTCCACCCGCAATAACTAAATAATCTTTTTCATTTATTCTGCAATCATAGAAACACTTCTTTGCATGTTTCAATGTTAGGGTAATAAGAAGGAAAAAGATAATAAGTCCTGCATTGTAATTCTGACAGCATAGACTCACACTAATGAAATGCAGCGTGAATCAACATGATTTTTTGCATTTTGCCTTCTAAAATTTATGCCTCATCAGTTGGATTTCCACTCAGACATGGTTATTTTCTTTCCCTTTCATTCACCTTTGTCTGAATTTACGCTCTATCTGCAGGCCTGTGTTTTTTTCCATTGTCCAATGTGGATCCACCTCAACACTAAAGAAGAAAGGGGGAGAGAGGAAGAGAGAGAGAGAGAATGCGGCTCCCTCAATCCATCCAACTTAGAAGCAGATGTTATATGGTTGCCAACATCAAAAGGTCCTGTTAACTGCAGAGAAGTTGAAATCATATACCTCTGATTATCCTTTTCAGTGGTTAATATAAATGCTTAGTACATGGTTGCTGAGTGAACCCTGACCTTGGCCTTTTGGCCAATACATCATCAGATTACAAAAAAAAAAAAAAAAAACACACACATACATACACACACACTTTTGTTTCAACTTTGCCTTGTTAAGGCTAATTTCTGATTTGTAGATTGTCAAGCTTACTTAAGAGAAAGCAAAAGGATTAGATAAGATCTCCACAAGGCCCACTGCTCTGAGGTAACACGGACGCCTCTAAATGAGGGAGCAGTATCATTGAAACACTATAACTTGGCTCCTTTTAGGATCCTCTTTCCCTGTTCAGTTCAAGATGTTTTCCATTTGGAGGTTGAGATATCTAGAATGTTGGGGAGCTTTCTATCTATCTCCAGGATATTTATTCTGAGAACGATAAGGGGTAAAATATGGAGAGAAGAGTGGCGCGAGGGGGGAGTGGGGGGCTAACAACATTCCTTTTAAATATAAGGTGAATGAGGGTCCTTCAAAAAGTGTTGTGTTTACTTTGCTTGTGGGAAAACAAATCGACACAGGCGGCGTCTAAGGGGGCTGTAAAACAGCTCTTTGGTAAGAAGCACGACTTAAATTCCATCGGCAAGCATAGCAGTGTCACCCTAAGGTGTTGAGAGTAAATATACGGTGTTACCTTTAGGCTAAATTGGGGAAAAACACAGAGATTGAAGTGCACATCAGCGACAAAATAGAATGAGTGTTTTACCTAGGAGCAGCAAAAATGAAAACAAAAATAACACACATAATTTCTGTTTCATTGCGGTATTTTTATAATAAAGTGTACACATTATATATGTTGCCTAACAAAAGAAAGTCAGCACTCAGCAGAGTAAAAAACTTGAAAGCTCACTTTTCATTATCAAATACTGTAATACAATGAGGGTGACCGCAGATATAGCTTTATTCCCCAGAATTCTGTCATAACACAAACAGGAAGCAGTTTAAGAGCAAAGATTTTCTACAAGGGGGTCAAACAGCATCCAGTGGGTTCCATCCTTGGGAAACAGTGATCAATTCTAGGTAACCTTATGCACCTCCTCAGTGCTTTAAAAAAAATTACAGCAAAATAAAAGTTATGCTAAATTCAAATGGGAAAGGTATAGGGAAATGGTGTTGCCTTTCTTCAGACCTCGACTGGGCAACCGACAAATATTTTATGAGGATTTCACTTGAAGCCAACTTTAAAGACCTAGACAACGTATCTGTTTCCTGTCTAGAACTTTTTCATGATCATAAACATTAAGCTATAGAAGTCCCTGATAATGCTGATGTGACCCAACCCATATACCCAACCCATTTAACCCATTTATTAGCTGTTTGCAATGGTAAGGAAGAGAGAGGGAAACCAAAAATCTACTGAGGGGGTGCAAAACACAGCCTCAAGCAGTTTGAAAATACATAGAGTCCCTTAAGATAATTTGCTCAGGTACCCTGACTTCAAATAGTGCATCAAGCCTGCCTTAGTGGTCACAAAAATCAATGTGAGCCTGAATAATATACTTGCTGATTTTAGGTTCTTGTAGATATACTGTGGTAAGCAACAAGTAATTGAAGTGCCAAATATTGTCTACTGTCATTTAGAAACATCCATTCTTCCATCCACCCATTAGCTATACCCGCCTATCCATCGCAGGGAGCCAATCCCAACTGATTTTTTTGGAGAGAATACACCCACAACAGGTCACCAGTCAATCACAGCGCTAACACATTGAGACTATTAACACATTTGGGTAGATATCTTGGTCATAAATTTTAAAAAAGAAACTATTTTTTATTAAAGATTTGACTTCTGTGTTATGTGGTCATGTTATAAAATGGCATACAGCCTAAATACTGCTGCTGGATTAAAAAAAAAAACTGATCAAATATAAAACGTGCTTCAAAAACGACTGGTATCAGTCAGGTTATACAGTGTGAAAAATCAAAGTTGAACACTGAAGAACATTATTGCTTTCAAATTAGGAATTATTCAAAATATAATATGTATTATTTGATTAAAGGTTTAATCCAACACTTTTTTCTTAATTAAAACAAGTTTAAGATTTCTATTGTTACACTGGTCCCAAGGCAATGCTTAGACTCACCAGAAACATGTAGGGTCTGTGTTGCACACACATCTGTCAGACCTTTAAATTTCAAAACAAAGAGAGAGGCCTGTGTTCATATCTCTATGCTAAAAGCACACATCACACAACTAAACGCTCCATCTGTATAATCTGTAGTATTATCCCAAGCAGAAAATATTATCAGTCAAAGTGCTAAACCGTCCTAAATGTTAGAAATGCTATCAGTGTTTCCCTCCTCACACTGAACATGCAGCAAAAATTTGGACCTAGAAAATATAGTACTCATCGCCACTCACTTCAGTATATTCATCTGGATTCTTACAAATGACAATCCCAGGGGTATATAAAGTCATTTAGGCTTGTTTTCACTTAGCTATGACGTATCTAATTCAACCACTGATGCAACCGCTTTTATCACAGACATCGAAAACTTAGGGATATGCGCTGGAACTACAAGGACAAAATGTGCTTGTACACAGATGGTATCGAACTACCAACCTTCAGATCTCCAGAAAACTCCACATGTTCAATAGGGATTCTGTTCTGTGCAAGTGCACAGTCCACTCAGGCATTGTGGCAGATGATGAAATTGGGGTGAGGAAACAGGAGTTAGTGGAAGTGGTTTGTGTCTGTGATTGAGACGTACAGTGACAAGGAAGTTACACCAGCCAGCAATAACATTATGACCATTAACAGGTGAGGTGAATAACACTGATTATCTCATTAATATGGCACCTGGCAGTGGGTGGGGTATTTTAGGCAGCAGGTGAACATTTTGTCCTTGAGGTTGATGTGTTGGAACCAGAAAAAATGTGCAAGTGCAAGGATTTGGCAACTGGGACAAGGGCCAAATTGTGATGGCTGGACAGCTGGATCAGAACATCTCCAAAATTGCAGCTCTTGTGGGATGTCCCCAGTCTGCTGTGGTTGGGACCTACCAAAGGAGGTCCAAGAAAGTAAAACTGGTGTACTAAAGACAGGGTCATGGGCAGCCAAGGCTCATTGATGCACGTGGGGAGCGAAGGCTGGCCCGTGTTGTCTAATAGAAAAGCTACTGTAGATCAATTTGCTGAAAGAATTAATGCTGGGTCTGATAGAAAGGTGTCAGAACACATAGTTCATCACAGTTGGTGTGTATTGGGCTGCATTGATGCAGACCCATCAGAATGCCCATGCTGACCTGTGTCCACTACCAAAAGTGCCTACAATGAGCATGTGAGCATCAGAACAGGACCACAGAGCAATGGAAGAAGGCTGCCTGGTCTGATGAATCAT
>JAQQZW010000001.1:20574560-20585592 GCA_029814745.1 Zanclus cornutus | reverse complement strand
GATAGATATATACAATATACAAGGCACAAGACTCACAAGTGGACAGATGTAAGTACATGCATTCTCATCTGGCATTAAAATGAGTGCCCACGTGTATTGGGAGAGCGCTTGTGAGTGTTTTATATGCAAATAAACACATCTAATCACCTACATCAACTGTTTGCAAAGATCAAATGCATTGTTGTATTTAACTGGCTGACCAGAAGGAATAGCCATCACAATGGGACAAATTGTTTACACATTTTTTACACACAGAAAGATATGTCTCAATGTAAAACATTTGCCATATTTACAAAAGACCCAAATAATTAAGAATTTACCATAGATGGCTTTTCACAAAGTTTATAAACTTTCTCCTGAAGCAACAACTCACAAAATTGTGATATTTTTTAAGGGAGTCTGGGGGCAACAAAGAAGTAGCCGAAATTGGTTGCGGTTTACTGTATTTGTAAGATTTGTCATGTTTACTGTAAATAAAATGTTGTCCTCTCTCATAAATTTGATTTATGAAAAGAGGACAGTTTAGTTCTAAATAGGTTGAAACAGTTTGTTCAAATAGCTGCTACATGTTGGCAGATAAGACACACATATTGACACAGTGTAGTCCCGCTTAGTCACACCTCTTTCTCCACAGTGTGTAACATAGTTAACAGGCTGCTGCAGTGAAGAACTGATGTTTTTACAAGGGAGGAAAGAACTAAAGAGATTTTTAAGGGAGATTGTGGATGTTAGGGTAATCAGTTAAAACATAAAATGTGCTCACAAACATCAGACAGTGTGGTTTCTGTGTACTTACAGAAGATGTCAGTTGAGATGGCAGTCCTTCTATGTTGCCCAGGACACGTACACTTACACACTGCTTAAAGAATTTGACCACATGCATCCTAGACAACCTCCGAATGTGGCCTGAGCAAGAAGATCTCAAGATGCTTTGAGGGCACATTGTGCGCATTCACACATTTACTTAGAGCTGTTCTCTTGTGATTGGATTGCCCAGGACGCATGTTAATACCAGGTGTGCACAACCTCTCTGAGCAGACAGTGTTTGGCTGTGTTTTCACTCCACCTTTTGGTATCAGCTTAGCTCATTTGGCACCTCAACAGAGGTGCCAAAAGGTACCAGGTACTATCCACAAATTTTGTCAGAAAGTTTTTTCCATTATCTGGCCCTCAAGGGATATGACTGCAAACTACCGTATGCACCTAAAAGTAAATTGAAAAGAAAAATATAAATGGTTACAGTTAGAGTGAAGGGTGTGTCCAGAGTGTGTCAGAGTCTGTGCGGTCAGCCGTGTGACAAACAACTTCCCGGCATTGTTGGCATAAGAGAAAGTCATCACACACGTTTTAATATAAAAGTAACGTTTGGTGGCTGAAAACAATACTAACAGACACCAAAAATAGCTGGGTTGTTGGAAAGGGATGACTCCCATCCTGAGGGGAAAATTCACTGCAATGGCAGCTTTATTTAGATGTAGCTGGTGGTCCCTAATTTGATATAGAGTTGTTTGAATGTAATTTTCTTAGCATTCATCAGATGCGTATTACTTGCACTGAGTGCAATGCTAACATTTAAACTTGTGCAACCAGCTGATGAGAAGACGGATGAGGTATGGGAATTTGATCTCTTTAAAAGAGGGGATGGGTGATGGGGGGGGCTGTTCTGTCTAAGTAAAACGTGTTAGATGGATAGGTTGACAGACAAAAGAAAGAGTGACAACAGTGGAGTGGAGGCTGCTCAGTGGGGATGTGAGAGGAAGGAGGTAGTGGTGGAGCTGACCACCGTTGGGACTGGAGAAAGGTCATTGCGAAATGGAAACCGATTCTCCACCCTGGCTCCCTTGGAAATATCCAGTAACTCTGCCTTTCTTTTCCCCCGTACAACAGCCTTGCACTGCCTCCACAACCTGAACTGTGTTCAGCCTAGACCACACTGGTTCAAGTGAAGGAGAGAGCAGGTCAACAAATCTGTTGGGGTACATCCTTTAACTTAATAAATAAAAGGGCTGTATCAGGGTGAGGGGTGCAGTTGCAGAGCAAAGTGATCATTTCTGACAGTCTTTAAGCTACAAATCCTGAACTCTACCAGAGGTTCTGACCTGAGGTGTGTGATGGGAATGCAGCGTCCCGCCTATGATGGCACGATTTCCTGCTCAGCTCTTCGAAATGTGTGCAGGGTTGGTTTCAGCAGAAACCTCATATCAATTACCCCATAGGAAACCAGCCTGTGGCCTGACGTTATGGGTGAAGGGAGATATTTTCTGTTGAGACATGCAGTAAGACCAAAAAAATATACGAGGAGCAGAGCTACAGTTAGTAGAGCTGTGTTATACATGTCAAAATGTGCGTGAGATGAGAATAGCTAGCTCCCTGTTAGTTTTAGTTTCTTTTACTTTAACAGTTACTGTCATTGCACACTTTCTTCTTACTTTGCCATGAAACCTTCTCCGGTTTCTGTGGGCTTTATCTCCCATTCATAGTACCTCATTATCAGCCTACTACTTTATCTTACCTGACTTTGGTTTTACATTACAAACAATATCATAACAACAATATTGGAGAATTCAAAACAATAAGGTAAAGCTTTAGATAACTCTGCAAACAGCGTAACTAATTCAATTTACAATGTAATTTTTAGTACTTTAGCTGTACCAGTACAGCATGTCCATATACATACATGTAGTTACAAGGGAACAAGATGTGAAGCTACGTAATAAGCAGGTAACAATTTAAAAAGAATTGTACTCCATAATTATACAATAGGTATTTGTTAGTAAAATACATAGAGAACAGTTAGTTTATATGGAAATATATAAACATATAAAAAAGTACTTAGTTTAGTTTCAGGACTTACTGTAGCATTACACTGTAAATCTGAGAGGTACAATACAATAATAACCTGTTAAAGATGCAGAAAAAATTAAAACCTGTTTTTTTGTTGTTTGTTTGTTCTGTTTGTTTTTGTTTGTTTGTTTGTTCTGTTTGTTTTTTGTGTTTTTCTTTTACTCATATGTTATGATTTATACTTCCTTTAAATATAAAATTTAGGATAACCAGTCATTCTTAAATCGTATCTCATCAAACCAAATCAGGGGCTGAAGCATTCGGAAGGTTAGTGCAAAGGTGTGGAAGTGTCCGTCGATTTGCAAGTGCTAATTAAGTCTTTGTACTCCCTCAAGGCTCTGCTAAGTTGGACGGTCAGCTGATTGGCCATTACATCGTGATGTCGGGCCGTGTTACTAAAAATATTGACTCCGCATCAACTTTCCACCAATGTGCTTTTTTTCAGAGCCCTCCGCAGTCTGCACCGCCGCAGCTTAATCAGACTACCCACATTAAAATGAACAGGAGAACTTTTTACTGCAAAGCCTGATTTGGTCTGAAAGGGCCCTTAAACTGCAAAGCGCTATCAAACAGTTCTTGAAAATGATGACTTACCGCACTGTTACTAAAGGTTGTACTGATCATTATCATCTCTACGTTAAAAAAGAAAAAAAAAAACTCAACCTGTCTTCTCAAGTTAAAAATGTCTGTACTACTGTTACTGCACCCCTGTCAAATTGAGATCTTTCTGCAGCACTTGAGTGAGTATGGGGTGACCTGATGCTGACAATTCAAAGGCCTTGCTTACTGCTACCTGTGACATCGATCAGTAACTTTATGGTCATTCTCCACCGTCTGACTTAAGCAAACACACAGCTCTGGCTTGCACATAATATTCACTTTTAAAACAATAAGAACTGTGCACAACACATTCAGGGCTCAAGCCCCCAACGACACTCAGCACAAACACATTCCTTTTCACTTTTGCTCACTGTACAATTATGCTCAGTGACCACGTGACAGCCCTACCTGTGAGTTAATGACACAACTTTGAACAGCCACAAGCAATGTCAGCTTTGTCCTCCTCTCAGCCCTCTAACACACACTTGGGAACGCTAGTAATGCAAGACAGATTGTAGGACCAGTGGTAGAAAATTCAGTGAACTGTATCCGAGGCGAGATTACTTTGTGAGACGTTTAAAGGTCCACCCTTAGAGTTACAATGGTGTGGTAAATAGCGATCATAATGTGGAGTGTTTAACAGAATTGCTTCTCATTTTCACTTTCACGGATGATTTGAAGATCTCCTACAGTTGAGAGTGCCCCTTTGTCAGATGTTAATCAGTGATCGGGATTGTTTTGGAAACATAAAATATTGTTAAACAAGTGTAAATGGCAGAGTCAGCCACTCAATTGCCAAATGACATGTTGCAAAGACAACTTGTAATTTTTGTGGCTTTGTAAGACGTGACTTCATGTGAATGTGACGATGCAATGAGTTGACAAGTGCTGACTTGTTGTTATTTTTTGTGTATAAGTACAAAACAGTTTTTCAACGTGTTTATTTTGGTTGTCAGCATATGTTTGTGTGGGCTGGGGTTTCATGGCACCACATCAGCTCTCTCTGTTCTTTTTTACATACATAACGTAGAACACAATTGTAGGCTTTTCAGGGTATATGTGCATTTGTCAGCCTTTTTTCCCATACCTTTTAGACCTTACAATAAAAATAACATTTAGAAAGTTACCCAGCCCAAACCATTATGGGACATTTGCTGCCAACTATCCAGAAAATGTGTTTCTGGTTCCTTAGACTATTATATGGTTTTCACCAGCAAGGGGCAGAGAGGTTGGCTGGTTTCCTGATAGAGATTTATATAGGCTTCATGGTTGTTTGTGTTAGAGAGTGTGTATGTGTGCGGGGGGTGTATTTGGACATGCACATATGAACATTAAAGGTATATTTCCTTTTCCACTGGGAAAAATATGAGGTCAAGTTGTTCTTTGGCTCTGTTCCCCTGTATGTTTTGGTGATGTGTAAGCAGTAGAGTGTGTGTGTGTGTGTGTGTGTGTGTGTGTGTGTGTGTTTGTGCGTGTGCAAGTGATAGCTTTTATTTGACTGGTGTTTTAGTTGCTATAGTCCTCAGTATAACCCACAGCTAAACACTAGTAGAGAAGTATTTATGGACTTTTGGATTGAAACACAGATTGCACCAGCAAGGTGTTGATAATGCTCAAGATTAATGGCTCAGCCGTGGATAATCACCCTCATCCCCCACTTTCCTGCACAGCAGTCGCAGATAGACTTGTTCTACTCCTCACACCGGTGCTCATAAGATGAGTTCTACACATGGTCTTGTCAGTAAAGAGACAATCTCGCTCACTCATACACATACATAAACAAATCCACACATCACAATCAACCAATCTCACACACACTTAAATGCACAAGGCATGTGAACAAGGCCCACCAGGCTGTGTTATGCAGAAATCAAAAGAGTCAAATGGTCACTGTGAAGAAGGCACGCACACTGTGAAAGCAGCCTTCACTCAAATCTATTTCATCCTGCTGTTTCCCCCGTCATCTCCATTATCCTCCCCTGTGTTGCAGATCTCCTGCACTTCTTTTGGCCTATCCCCACTTTGTGGCCATGATTCACTATGGTCTGGCTTTTTGACACGCGTGCAAATTGGCAAATTACAGGATGGCGAGCTGTCACTAGTCAGATTCATGTGGTCACAAGGGGCTTGTGGAAGGTGGGGAGTTGGGGAGATGTTGGTGGTGGGGGTTGGGCAGAGCAAAGAGGACATTAGCCCTGCTTGTTCTGGCCTAACATTGTTAACGCCAACCGCTTGATTGACACTCACTGCTGCCGTGATTTAAAAAGGCCTTCAGTGCAGCGCTGCTTTAGGAGGCCTTCTCTCCTCCCATCCCTCCTTTGTGTCCGTTTTCCCTTCATGTTGTTTTTCTCCCTTTGCCCCCACCACCTCATTTGCATTAGAGGCCAGGAGGTTTCATAGTGTACGGGAGGGAAGTGGGGGACTCCCAGACTAACCCCCTCCACCCCACCTACCCACCCTCCAGCTAGCACTCTTTGTCTCATCCGCCCAGGCCAGATCGAGGCCACAGCAGGCCTCCTGCCTGGTGCTCCTGGCTGAGATGGGGCTGGTGTATCAGGGCGGGCTGCTGGGACAACAGCATGAAGGTGTTATTGTAACTGGGCATGGCTAGGCTAAAGCAGCATCTGCATCTCTGTGACTGGTTCATCCAGTTGATCCCCCAGGAAAGGATGTCTCACTTCAAGGGAACAGGAAGCCGCTGTGGAGGATGGGATTTCAGGGTAAATAGCAAAGCTGCTGGGACAATGTCTCCTGTCCCTCTGACATGGACTGCATTGTACTTTTATGAGAGATAGCTGGAAAAAGTGTAGAGGATAAGGCAATTCAACCTAACATTATGCTGAGAACTGACAAAAAATGGCGATGCAGATGACATCTGAAATCTTACATTAGTAGAATTTGGCAGGTATTTTTATTACCCTTGGACTAAAAACAGGGCCTAACAAGTAAAAAAGCAAGTTGTTCGTTCTCCCCTGCTGTTAGCCATCTTTAACATGATGGAATCTTTCCGAAATAACCACCTCCTATACATTTCATTTGCCATGTAAACCAAAACAGACCTGTTTTCCCTGCAGATAAATGCACCCCTCTTGCTTTTAAGTGGTTAGAACATGATCTTGGTCTGATTAATTACACCCATTGATGCTTACCCCATTCTCTATGCTCTCCTAGCTAATGGCTAGTGTTTATGCTTAGAGTACAGCCGTGGTTTCAGGGGGCGGGTTGGCGGTAGCAGCTCTGAGTCCTCGCGTGAGGGGAGCAGTTTTAATTAACGTGGAGACAACACCTCTCTCCCTGCTCATCTTTCACCTGGGAGACATTGGGGAACTCTGACACCAGCTCGGCATGCCGCTGATTAAAGCGGGGCCTCATTTACCATTGCCTGCTGTCAACAAAACACCACTAATGGCATTATGCCCAGGCCTAGGGGGGGCAAGCCCAGGGACTATCCCCACCCAGGTTCAAATGAGAGAAAATAAACTTAGCTTAATCTCTGATACAGGAGCTTAATCTCCCTGTGATCTTATCTTGTAGAGTTCTCACATGTTACAGGACCCAACCCTACTGAGTCTAGATTGACAGGGCTTAAGCAGGTAAAAGCTGCCCTGCTGTTTTTGTTTTGGAAGGTTAGGTATGACTGAGTCTGTATTTAAAGGTGACTTAGTCCCCTTAGTGGTTTGGTGGAGGCCATATTCAATAGCCAGTCACTGACCCTGCACTGGTAGGGAAGAGGTATTTGCTCATCTTTCATCATGTGGATGGATGGTGGCATGGATGTTCCTTGCATTGTGACGGTGACCTCATACATGTCCGTCTTTCTTCGTTCATCACTTCCACTATTTTTAGATGGAAGTCATTGTTCAAATAGCTCGGGTTGTCCCTTTGATCTCCTGGCAGAACAAAGCCACAATGTCCTTACACATTTAGATAACACTCCAGCCTGGAATCCTGAACATGATGCCTGTGTCAACCAGTCCATTAACACCTCCACACTCCCTGTCCACATGTTCGACATGTTAAAGGGATCTATTATACATGACAGGGTTACTTGCAAAACACTTTCAATACATGAAAAAAAATTTTAAAAATCAAATCAAAATTTGAAAAAAATCAGATGTATCAAACCAAAACCATTTTGCAAACTAATGTCCCAATATCTGACAAAATCTTTCATTATACCCCAACTTTCTTGTAACCCTGTCAACATTTTACTATGTTTTACTCCATCATTCTCTCTCTTTTAATGGTCATAATAGTCTGCAGCCAGCTTTACTATTGGCACTCCCTGTGCTGTTGCCCCCATTGTACATTTTGACAAGTTACAGATTTTAACATGAGCGGAAGGGTAGTATAAAATTTAATGCTAAAAGCTAGGTCACTTCTCTTTGGTGTGCATTGTACTTTTACAGTCTTCTTATTAGTTGCCCCAAAAAGGAATATTTAACAGCAGCTTTTTTATTGATTTATGTCAATAGCCATTAGCTTGGGCTTTGCCTTCTCTTTACCTTTAATAGGGGCAAGCATTTGACGACAAGCACGTTAAAAGACCAGGGATTATTAGTGTGATGATTAATTAGAAAAGTTTGTTTCTTGTAAAATGACAGCTCTTCTTTAAGCAGCCCTGTAAACTTTTATAGAACCATACAGCTGACCTCAAATTGGAAATTTGTGTTGGAAGCAGCCTGGCTCACCATTACAGTTCCTGACTGTTGTTAATTTTATACTTGTCCAATAAAAGGCAATGGGGGTTATGGACAAGCGCTGTATGCCTCCCCATGAGCCCCACTCTTCTTGCGTGTCTCTCTTTCATGTGGTCAATGACGGGCTTCCTAGTATTTTAATATAATGGCACAATGTTTTTGGTCATAACCTTTACTTAACAAAGGGTAGATAGATTCAAATTTGTTTCTAATTATTTCAGAGTATTGTAATATACTATTCAACAAAAATCCTTGTCTGACAGAAACCACACAGTATACATAGTTAAGGTCTCACAATAACATTAAGCAAGTCACATAAGCCAGGTTTGCAGTGGATTTGGATGGCTCTTTCTTTGCATGAATAAAGTTTTTTTATTTCATTTTTTCTGTTTTCTGCCTAAACCAGTTTCATGACCCATTAATTCAGGCATCAGTATCTGTAGTCAAGTGGTACGGATAATAATTGTATGTATTTGTAGTGCTATGTCCTTCAGGCCAAGCTGCCATAGTGACACGACAGTGCTTCTGTCAGTTGGCTCTTTTCAGCTGTTTGTACTGAAGTCAGTGTAATGTGAAGAGGCAGAAGAGGAAGTGCACAATGAAGCTTCTTGATTACCGCCTTGGGGAGACCAAACTGTGGAACCACTTAAAAGATAATTCCCGAATGATGTTTTTTGAACTCTGGCCGCCTATTTTGCAAGTTGAAACAATATCAATGATGTAAAGGAAATGGGACCTGAATGGCACTGTTTACAGTTGTTGGATGTTCACACATAAGCAGCAAGTTCCAACATAAACATCCACTTAGTGCATGTAAATCTAAGGGCTATTAATAAGCTCTTTTATCTTCTCTTCTGGAGAGTGGCCCTGGAGGCCTTAGGGTAATCTGGCCCTCACTGACTAGCTCTCCTATGTATTCCTCCTCCGTCAGTTTCTCTTTAACAAAGTCTGTGCCTCTGGGCAAAAAAACTCATTACTAAGCTTTAAACACCTCACTTTCATAGTACTTGCTCATTCGCTGTAGAAAGTTTGTTTTAGTCGTGTGTTTACACCTCTATCAAGTCTTCAGACTGTTGTGTATACCTGTATCCCAGACATGCTTAAACCTCACCAATCTGCCAATGTTTCTGTTGATATGGAAGATGGCTTCCCTGGCTCTTAGTTCACCTTCCACCAGCCTGTCCCCTCTGTCTTGTGTTCAGGACAGTGACAGCGTTCATACGGTTGCATTTCCCTTACGTTTTTTCCCTCTGCGGACTGATGAGTTCTGACGGAGCGAATGCCTTTGTTTCGCACTCTCTCTCATGCAGACCCCCTTTCAACTGTTGTTTTTCTTATTCCTGTCGACAGAAAGTTGTTTTTGCTGCCTCCCTTCCCTGCGTGTCCGTGACAGGCATACTTCCTGCATTGTGTGTGCATGCGTGTGCGTGCAAGCATGTATGTGTGCATGCACGTCTGTCTTTGTGTCTATGTATGTGTGGGTACTTCAGTGGAGTAGAAGCCGCTTTTATGTCAGTGCCAAGTGTGGAGAATGGTTCCGCTAGTGAAGGACAGGCTCTCGTGCTGCACTGGGCTTCCCACTCTGTTCCGAAGAGCCAAATGCCTTTATCTGATGTTGGATCTTTGTTATTTGTCCATGAAACTACAACTGAGAACATCTTATACCTGTGGGACTGACCGAGTGATCTCCTCCATACCAGCATGTGGACATGAACATAAATGGAGCAGTTTGCTCCTTTGCCATCATATATTGTTATTAACTTGCCGCCAGCTTCTTCCTTCAACTGTCTTTGAAATATCAAATGTAGTCACTCCCAAAGACTTAGTAGGATGGCCATACGGACAAAATCCTGCTTGTCCGAGGCTCATTGGCATCATCCCAAAAGCTCAAATGTTTGTGTCATCATGTCACACCTAAAGCAGCCCCGCATTTCAGTCCTACAACCTTGGGACTCAGCTTTGTGGCTTGTGTTTGCGGACTTGCTGCCATCTTGAGTTGTGTGTTTCAGCCACTGTCCTGTGGTTTGGGCTGGTCCCAGGTCTCAAAGCAGATGGTGGCTCAGTTTAGCATGTGCATGATACTGGTGGCACCAATTTCCCTATCATAATGCATTTAGAAAAGTGCCGGCTCTTCAGTCCTATTTTCCCACTAGATCATTGTTGTCACATTTCTGATCTCGCACAGTAAGTAAGTAAACACTAACAGTCTTCAACTGTTGACAGTTTCCTGTTGACTTGATAGATTTGGTTTTACTCCATGTATACTTCTCTCCCATATGTCTTTAACATTTTTGATCTGCGTTTAAAATACTGTATGCATTTTATTAAACATTTTGCATTTACAGTATAGGGAGTTGAAGCTGAATAATTACTTCAATAATCGTGTACATCGACTAGAGGATGAAAAACTTCCACAGGACTCAGATGTAAAATAGGTTAAAACAAACATTTGTATTGCACAGTTTTGTAGTATCTTCTTAAAAGAGTATTCAAAGTTAAGTTCCAATCAGTAAAATGTACTAGAGTAAGAAAAACTTGTGGCTCATTAGTTTCTGAAGCCTCAACTAAACAAAACCTTGTTTTTAAGCACATGAAATCGATGGTAACCTACATTACTCTTTGAACAGAAAGTTTACTTAGTGTTGCCTTTTACAAAATATCATGCTACCATAACATGAATTGAATCAAATGATTATTAGCTTATTTTAATAAATAACTACTAGTTAATTTATTCAATGAGATCACTTATTTATTCAGTTTACACAAATTATTAAATAAATATAGTTTGTTCTTACTAATCAAAATAAAACATATATAAAAGTACCCTGGAGCCCATAGTAGGAATGAAATACAAAATTAAAAAAAAAAAGTAAATAAATAAAAAAAAT
>JAQQZW010000001.1:20486509-20498349 GCA_029814745.1 Zanclus cornutus | reverse complement strand
TTCAATACCCCTGACATCCCTGCTCTGAGCTCTGGGATAAAGAACAAAAGAACAGAAACAGGTAAACATGTGCTAACAGCTAGCCTGTTACTTGTCTGCCTGGCTTAGCTGTTTTGTTTGGTTTTTGGCTGCCACGTCTTTCACCACTTGTTGTTCTGCAGATTACTCATGTCAAAAAATTAAGACAAAAAATATTTACTTTACCAAATTTTTTTTTTCCAAGGACACTAAGAATCAATTACATTGCAATCCAGCAGCTTGTCAGATCAGTTGTTTGCTTGACTAATGTTCTTTCTTGCTGAGGGCTGTTGACCCTACTCCTCTGTCTGACAGGAGCCAGAGCTGGGAACCAGTAATCAGGGTCAGAAACTTTACTATAGACTCAGGAAGGCCTTCAAAAGGTGGTGGATCTCCCAAGTGATAAAAACACATTCACACTGATGATACCACTTTTACCATATCCTCTAAATGTCAACTGTGAGAGGATTACAACAGTGTTATAAATCAAGCAGCAAGTGGGATAAGCAAGGAATTCTGCCCTATTATGGAGTGAGAAAAAAAACGATAGTGTGTTTTTTAGGCTTTGAGTCCTTTCAAAAGCAAAGGTCAGTCAGTATAGGCTGAGGTCATATGCTATACCCCTGTAAAAATACTGCAGAGCGAGTGGTTTCAATTTGCTCAAGTGATTAAGTTCACGCCAGCCCCCAGTGCACTGGCAAGGGTCATTTGTGCTTGGACGAGTTACTGATGAAGGTAGGGAGGAGTGATGCTAACCGTGAGCATTGGTACTGACATGGCATTAGGTAGGCATAACAAGGCTCTGAATCATGGGGTGTGCTACAAGGTCTAGCTGAGGTTACAAGAAAGCCAAAAGCATTTTTTGTCTCCATCTATCTAGCCAACCCTTTGTTAAATATGCACCAAAAGCAAAGCCTGGCTTATATCCTTGTAGTACCCTTTAGAATTTAGTTTGTACAAACAGTGCAACAACTCTCCTACACTTGTGCCAGCTAAAGGAACTTAATATCAACAGTAGCAATTTAATCATTAGTAAAGACACATTCTCCCTTAATAGGCGCAGGAAATTTACTTATAAACTGCCTGTATTTGCTCTGAGGAGAAACTGTTGGAATTTCACAAGGCTCTGTAACCTGGACCTGACAGCATCTGCCACGAACAATTCAACAGTGTAGACAATTGACAGTGTTGCAGTCAATTTGCAAAGGGGATAGCTGTGCACTGTTTGGGGGTTGGCAATGTAACACCAGATGTAAGCTGTGCACCGCAGCATCAATAATAAAAAAGTCTCCCTAATCTTAACTCTTCTCTCAGTCGCATCAAACCTTATGGTGAACAAAAACACTGTGTCTCAGGTAGCTAAATAATTGATACAATCGCAATTTAAAATCTTCCCACTGCAATTTTTTGCAATGTTTCCCTTCTCAGCTGCAGCTCCTATTGTTGATTTATTTATTTATGTATTTGTTTTCACTCTGTGTTTGGGTGTTTTTCCTTTTTTTTTTTTTTATCTGGAGGGTGGAGTGGTGTTTTTCTCCATTTTTCACCTTTCACATCTTGTGGAATTCAGCGCTCTCATTTCCTCCCTGTGATATGGAGTACGGTGCTTCAGAAGCAACTGTCAGGTTCAAATCAAAAATGGGTGGAGTGGGTGTAATATTGAACTACTGAACACAAGCAAGACTTGAGCGATGGATATGGCACCCGATTTTCCTCCCCTCCACTTCTTCCTTTGCCTTTGTCAGCTCGGGGGGTTTCTCTCTGTAGTCAGAACAATGCGTGGGTGATGTCGGCTCTCGGAAGGAGATGTTCTGTACAGCGATTTAGTACAAATGCATCCCATAATGATCATGTTTTGTTACCTTTATGCACCTCCAGCACCGGCTCCATTCCTCTGGAAATCTGAGCACCGTAAACAGCTACAGAAGCTGCTCCCTTTTAGCCAAGTATTTACTACTGTTGCTTTGCTCTCCCATCATACTGATGGAGGAGCCTCTTCATCTCTGTGCAGCGCTCCACAGCCAGCAGGTGTGTTCAGGGAATAGACGAAATGCACTCACAATACAAGAATAAATGTGTGCACCACCGAGTTGTGGAAGCATGCACATTCACACCCGTAACCTCCCTACGCTGCATACCTGCTTGTGCATATACACGTCAACAAATGTGAATGTAGGCTCTTCTGCATCAGCTGACACAAACACACACACTCATTCTGTCTAGGTAAGCTCACACAGCTGTTCACTAGACACAGTAAATACCTGCGTGTAATGTTGGTGAACAGCTTTTTGACTGCGACACCAAAACATGCTCAGCCGTTCCACCGGTGTGGGCACTTTAAACAATCTCCTGTCATGTCACACCAAAGGCCCCTTTGCTTTACAATAACAGAACAGGTTGACAAAATGAAAACTCATTCCTCCCTCATTTACGCGTCATTTCAGCCCTGACCCTGGCAGTAAAAGATCAAAGAGCTTTTGAGGCCTGCTCTTATTTCAGCCTGCTTTAGAAGGACAGCTGAGGAGTTTGGCACTCCAACATGAACTGCAACAGGAATTTTTCAGACCCCTATCTGCTCACAATGAAAACCCCTGACTCATATAGCCAGAGCACAGGCGTTGTTATGGGTTATAGTAATGGTTATAGGATCACAGATGGTAATCTGCAGTGACGTGCACATCAGAAGCACAGTAACTGTGATTGTCTGCAATTCGATGCCATAAATTTCTGGCAAATGATGAGATGTCAGGCTCATACCAAGTGACAAAGTTGAGAGGAATTAGGAAACTACTCAAACATAATCATAAGATTTTTAAATCAGAATCATTAGGGTTACGTCACTCTCCATGTGTCAGATTAATAGTTCTACCCCGCCCACGCTGGCTATAACCATGGTAACAGAAGAAGCCCAAGGGACGGTGAATCAATAACAATATGCCAATCTTTATCTAAGCAACCCCCACTCCTCATCCTTGTGTAGCGCTGTCACTTTAGATCTAATGATCTAACCTATGAAGCATTGATGAGCAGTCGGCTAGTGCGTCACTCTTCATTCACTCATACACACACAAGAACACACACACACGCACACATTCCATTTACTGGCCTTCTTTGTTGAAACAGTAACAATTGAATTACCTCCGTCATGTCTATAATATTAGTTTGTGTTGCATCTTCAGTGCTTACAGTAGAATTATGAAGAAATCATGGGGTCCTATAAAAAGCTGAAATGCAGAGCAGAGAGAACTGAGGTCAGCCATTTTGGTTGGAGTGACCACTGCACTGGCCATAACACAAATGGATAAGTATTGACCAACGTCACTGACCTCAGAGACCTCTGCTCTCTAGCCAATCTGCACCAGGCCTTAGGGGCGATTATGACATTTACTCAAACAGATTATAATTTCAAATGACTGTTTAAAAAAATTCCCTGGTGGAGCAGACAGAGGAGAGCAGTGGCTAGATGGGAGAGAAAGCGGTCAAAAAGAATAGACTTGAAATAATCGATAGGAAATGGACACACAACAGAGGCCCTGCAGGCTGTGCAGATAAATAAGCAGTGTTAAGTGGCGGTGATGCCCTCCATTGATGAGCAAATGGCTGTACAGGCTGTCCTTGCTCCATCTGCCTCTCTCTCTCTCACTCCAGTGGGTCAAACAGCGGGGCCAGGTGGTTAACCACATGTCGCCTCCAGACATTGCACACCGGGGCTCAGTTTCTGATACGCGGAAACTGGTCAGCTGGTCTGCTCTCTGCCCTGCCCTCCACCCTCAAAAAGCCCCCCTGCTCCCTGTGCAAAGCTGAGGGGCATTGCAGGAGGTCAAAAGTCTCGCTCCTGCATGTAATGGAACAGTTACTAATTTTTTCAACCCAATCCACCATTAAATACATACCTCTACTCGACCAAAGGAAATAATATCCTTTCTGCTGTCATTTGCTAATGTTATCAGTTGTCTAAAGACTGAAATGTCACTAAAAAGGGGGAGGAATATAAGAATAGCAAGATGGCTGCTTGACTGTATACAGTACCAAGACACAAGAAAGAGTTAGAGAACTTGCTGCTTCCTTGCAGAGTCACAAAAAGATCAAATAAAAGACACATGAAAGTTATACCTGTCGGATTCATCATATTATAAATCCTGTCTGTCTCCAACAAATGTAAAATATATTGCTCACTCCATGGAATAGTGTCTGTTGTTTCAAAACAATATCTTTTGTGCTGTCCCATTCTGGGCCATCCATTCTGGTAAAAATCAAAGCTGTGCTGTGCGCCAACATGTGTATGCGAAGGGAAGAGAACTGCGCAAGGCAATGGGAGAGAGAGGCTTGTGTCTCTCTCTCCAGTGTTGTGTTCATCATATCCTCAGCAGTACTCCATCTTATTACTTCTGCCATATGACACGCGCCTCAGATCGCACGACCCATGAATAATATACGACCACGCCACCTCAGCACAGATGAAAGTGCACGCAGTGCACTGTGGGTAGAATACAGTGGGCTGAGATGCAGAGGTAGTGAGGAGGAGAAGGAGGATGATGAGGAGGAAGAGAGTATATACAGATACCATGCAAAGGCCTGGGATTTTCAGTCCTACGTGTATATCTGCATGAATGTGTGTGTGTGCGTGTGTGTGTTTCATTCCTCTAGCTGCAGCAAGGGTGACAGCACACATCAGTGACAGCTCAAGGTAGCAGCCAGTGGCACCTGAAAAGAGTGAAGAAGGGGGAAGAATGGGAGGATAAGGAGGGAATGGGAACAATGAAACAGTAGCACACATAACACACACTCACAGCACACATATACACATACATAGGGGAAAACATTCCTCTCAGGAGAGCTGATCAGTGCAAGGCAGTTTGCCCGTTTGCGCTCTGCAGGGACATGGCATTTCTATCTCTCGGGGTTGGGAAGAAAAAAACAAACACTACTTTTGATCATCAGGCCCTACTCCTCACCTAGTAGCTTTTGGAGAAGACACACTGATTCTAAACACAGCATCACTCTGTCTGGTGCTTGACTAAACACACATGGGTGATAACACGCGCTGTGAGACACACTCACACACAAATGCTAAACTCTAAACGGATACAAACACACACACACACACAGGGTGTGTGCAGAGAGGTGTATCAAACGGCAGAGTGAGGGATTAGGTGTAAAAAAATGTGATCCCGGATACCATTTTCAGCAACACCCACTAAAAAAACATTGTTCCCACAAGCCTCAAGTTGTCCATTGAGGAGCAAGAGTGTTACGTCACACCAACAGCTGTTAAATGATATGAGCTTACACTTAATTTTTTATAGTCACCCACTGCATATGTTTCACATACAACAGTGATGCGTGCAGTGTTGGGTTCCCATTGTGAATTGCAAGCATTGTGTCACTGTAAAAAAAACCCATTCAGCAGCAAATCCTACCAGGAGCCAGCGAGCAGGCAACAAAAAGATTTTCGTGGCGAGCTGGCTAGCACCCACATTGTGCTCTAGTCAGTAGCAGGACAAGACAATAGGGAAGAGCGTTTTGGGAGCTTGACCTGGGCTACCTTCACTTCACCCCAGGTAGACAAGGTTAAGATGGATGGCCCTAATTAAAAGAAAGGGCCTCTCGTCTTCACAATAGCATCAGGTTTATTTTACAGGAACTTTAACAGGGGCTTTTGTGGGGAGGTAATTATAGGGTAAAGTGATTAGAGCTCCCTAAAGGCATCGAGGTGACAGACAGACTCGGTGGAGTAACCCAAGTAACCTTTCAATATGACATCTCTTCCTATTGTAATTCGCGCCGCACACTAATTTCAACCATGCAGCACGCAGTTACGCTCTGCCTCTTGCACTCTCTCTCTCTCTCTCCGTCTCTCTCATTGTCATTATGTACGAGAACAATGCACATATTGCCAAATGTGGCTGCGACGAACTCTAGACAAAAGGTTATGGAGATCATTTTTCCAATAAGGAGGGGGTCACGTTGGCGTTAGGGCAGAGGCGACTGAGTTTCTTCCACGACAATGGTTGCAGACTGCCCGAGCAAATCTTCGGAGCCGAAGGCTAGATGCAGAGCAGGTGACATGCCCTGCCCCGACCGTTTAACATGACTGGTTATGCCAGCTACGAGACCTGCCCCCATGGGACTTTCTGAGGCGGAAATGTGTGTTGGGCATAGCAAAGAATGTACTAATCTGCTGTTTATTAAGTGTGGGGTAACTTGAGATTGGCGATTATATGGAGATTTGAGCGTGATACAGCCGCTCCATAGGCGCAGTCACATGGCGCTGTTGCTTGTCTCGGTTCAACATATGGGCCTTGCTAAATGTGTGAAAGACTGCGAGTAGCGCGTGCTCTGTCAAGCTTGCCAATCAAGGACCCAGCCTGTGACAGTGAGCTGCTTAACAAGGATTTCATGTCCCTGATATTTCTGATATTTTTGTGAAGCAAGCAGGGGACTTGATCATATCTTTAGAGCAGGAAAAAAAGATGTAGGAGCAAGAGCTCAGAGACGTGCCAACACCAGCTCTTGTCATTCAAGAGGGCTGAGTTTTGGATTTGGGGTTAGGGAAACAAGATAATGTTCACTTAAAAAGTCACAGAGTCATGTTTCAAATGCCTGCACCCGCTCCTCTGTGGCTCCTGTGATCCTGCAGAGAGCTTGCTTCCACTACATTTATCTCTAACCTTTCTGTGTGCTTGACTTAACGTGTCATTGTGTTATGGGAGTATGCAGACTATTGATATCTGTGTCTGCGTGTGCACAGAGAGCGATCTTTTAGGCAAGCCTGTTTGAGTGTACTTGAGAACCATTGGCACATACTTAGATATCACTACCAAAGCTATTCGGAGAAGCAATTAAAATCTGTTTAGCTGTCTGAATGCATGAATGCATCCACACATACCAGGCTGTCTGAAGAGTAATGGAAGTTAGATACTATTATTATGCTCCAGTCTCCATAGCAAAAGGCTACATGGTTCAGTGTCAGTCTTAAGGTTAGATAGGCAAGCCTATGGTTTCAAAACTATTGGGTTAAGTTCCTTCAGAATAAATAACTCCTTGTGACCACAATCAAGGCAATCTCTTATTACTACAGTGCTTCTGCTCACACGAAAGGTCAGGGATTCTACTTTATAATGCTAAAATAGTGCAAAAACAATGAGAAAATACAGTTATAAACACACAAATTTGTATCTTTACCGCCCATATTTGATGTAATTACTTTTGAACAAGAATGCTCTGCCCAGACCAGTAGCATATTTAGTCGTGGCCCTTGAATAAAACTTGAAGAAGAAAATACTGATTTATTTCATGATATGTGGAGAATAGTCCGATATTTTTTGTAATTGGTGATTGTTTTTTTGTTTAGAGGAGGTAACTATTAAAGATTAATTGTTTTTCATTAAGTGCCATTTTCTGAGAAGTTTTAAAGAACCTATAAAATACATTAGGGGTTCTTGAAATGATGTCCAGTGTTATCATTCTGTGTCCTTCGAAACTTGTCACACATCATGACAAGACAGAACTTTAGCCAACAGAGGATCTCATGTGCACTCCATGCACACTGAGTGATATAAGCAGACATCGGTTGTCTGTAACATGAGTTATATGGGCCCATTATAATATGTAGTAGCCCTTGTTGATTCTGGCCCAAGGTGTAGCGGTGAGTTCATAATAAGCTGAGTGTGTCAACTACACACAGGCATGCCTCCGTGTATTATCAAAGCCCAACTAAAAGCAATTTTAAGACACTCATATAAATCATTTAGCGACCGATAGAGGTGTGCTTTATTGTGGGCAAGGTACTGGGCCTCTTTTGTCAGCTAACGTTCTTTTGATAGTTTTGCCAATCACAGCTAATAATGCATCTGATAAGATAAGCTGTGGCGGGCCTCTCTCTTGGTGCAAGGGATTTTGCAGGAACCCTCCTAGTCGTGTCAATACTCCTTTGTAAAGAGTGTGTCCGAATCAACACACCGGAGCACATCAGAGGTTGGCGCACTCATCTCGGGTCAACATGCTCACCCCAGTCACTGTGTGTGTTGGTGTGAGGGTGGGAGCAACATAGAACAACAGACTGAGCTTTGTGCCTGCTGTACTAGCCACACTAATAACGGCCCTCTCAACAAGCTTGCTTGACAGCTGGGTGGGACTTTGAAGAATTCATAATGAAGCGATGCCTCAGATTAGCGCAGGAGCGGCTGCCTTTGAAGAAACAGCTCAGGTTGTGAGGTCCTAATTAGGATTGGCCTATTTTAGTTTGAACGCATGCTAAGGAAAAAGTGGGGTTTTTTTTGGTTGTTTTTTTTGTTTTTTTTGTTTAGGCCTGTGTGTGTATGCTTATCATCATGTGTGCATACAAGTATGCTGTCTGTGTAAATTTCTGTTTGATAGCATGAGTGTGTGTTTGTGTGCACAAGTAACGCCTGTCTAAATTAATTTTGTTGTTGTGTGCATATTTACGTGTGTGTGCATGTGTTGATGCATAAAGTTGTTCATTTCATATTTCGGTGAGCTCTGAGCTTGGACTGCTTTAGCGCCCCCTTGTACAACTAGGTCGCAGTTCAGGGGTGTTTGTGTGTGTTCATGAGTAAAACAGGTGTGTGTGTTCAAACATATAAGGGGAGGGATCCAAATGATCACCTGTACATATATTGATGGTATCCTCATCACACTGCCCAACTAATGAACATATATGGAAACATGCAGACACACAAACACACACATATCTCTACAGCATGCCCCACTCTTAGCTCTTCTTCAATCAGCACTGCTGCAAAACAATGGCGGAATGTTCAGGCCCGTTACCATTCCTCAGTGTCTATCTGATGAAGGAGAGCCAGGGATAATCCAGGCCATCCTTATCAGGGGCAGGGATCCCATTTCCATATTCAGGCCCTGCTGGCTGATAATAGCAGCTCCTGATAAATGTGTAGTGATGGAGTGATACCTGTGGTCTGAAGTTGATGAGAGCCTTATGAATGGCTAGAGCAGAGAGGTGATGAAGGAGGGGGGTGAGGGTGGAGGCTGGACAGTAGCTTTCAGCAGGGCTGATAAAAGCAAGAAGGAAAGGGTTGTGATTAATGTGCCTAAGTGGCCCAGGGTCACAGGCAGGCCCTCACCAGTGACTGCTCTTAAGAGAGGTCACCTCCACGACCATTCGTCACATAGACACACACAGAAACACCGTTACACACTCCCCATTACTGTGTGTCTGTATGTGCATGCTAATGTGTGTGTATGTATGGATTAAACAATGGTGCCAACACCTATTTGCTATACAAAGGCATACATAAACAGCCACATGGAAGCATATCATCTGCACGTGTAAACATGTATGGCATATCTCACAGTCTTTAAGTGCAAATAGTTAATAGTCGCACTTGCATTGTGTGTACAAGTGTGTAGTTTAACAGATCAGGGAGCTGGACACTGAACACTGGGTGGGTGGCACTGAGGGATCACTGACCATTCGAGGAGGACATGTGACCTCCATTTTTCAGCAGCCCCGTTCTTGGGGCCAGACAGTCAGACACAAATGCATTATTAATTGGGCTCCGTTTCACTATGTCCATTGCTCCTTTATCAGCACGTCGGCTATCACCAGAGTCATCTCTCACTTATTGGTTTGAAAAATGACTATTCTCATTGTAAGTGACATAACAAAATGTGTCCACAAAAACAAAGTTGAAAGAATCGCGTGACATTAAAGTTATCTGTTTGGGGTGCACTCATGTCAAGATTTGACCTGCCAAAAACAAGTTTATACTACAAGTTTTTTTAAGTACTAAAACTAAAATTATTGGATTAGTTTTAGTATAATAACTTATGGCACTAAAATTACAGAGGCTCAGAGGAGCTAAGAGGAGAAAATTCTCAAAAATTTCTGAACTTTTTTTTCTTTATTAAACTGCAAATGATTGAAATGATTAACCATTAAGAAGAATTATGACAACTGGTAAAAGTGGAATAACAAACAAAACTGTAAATACACAAATCCGTTAAATCAATTTTTAAATGATTAAACAAAAATAAAACCAATTTTTGCCAATTATTTTAGGTGAATATGTTGATAGTTGACCAGACATGCATGTAGATACATGTGCATATAAATATTTTGAAAAATATTAAATCTTGTTGACATCACATCCACAAGGCACCAAGACTCATATTATTTAGAATAAATATCTGTAAAAAAAAAAACAGAAGTGTTGACTTTTTCAATACAATAAGCATTTTGGTGTTTGAGGATGTTGTTGATTTTGCCGTTGTTTGCTCCACAGGGACTGTTACAAAGGGGCCCCTGTCCCTGGAGAAGACCTTCACCACAGGGAACCCTTAAAAGCACATATTAAAAACACACTGTCTGTCTCCCTCCCATCTCCTAACATCCCCAGGCCCCAGCACACACTGTAAACAGCTGGCTTCACTGATATTTTATTAATGATGTTCTTTAATTAGTTTAATTACGTAGAATCACGTCTTTGTGCATAATTTCACCCTCTTTAATGAAAAAAACATATTCCCAACTGCCATTTATGTGTACATAGAAATCTCTGCCCTCTGGCTGAGAAAAGTGTAATTGTGTAGGTTTCTTTCAAGAAGGCCTTGTGCTATGAGGTGCTCTAAGTGTGAGTCAGAGCAGTGGGCCGGTTTGCTTCGCATGCTTTTTGTTGTCAATCAGGCTTTGTTTGCTGATGAAAGCAGGGTGGTGCTGTGAGCCAAGAAAAAGCTTACTCACACAATGTATCATGTTTGGTTTGATTACGCCAGTCCTTCGATTAAAACAAAAAAACTGTATCCTTTCTTAAGCTTTAGAACTTGTCCATTCTTGATTTGTACATGCCCCTGTGCAAATGAAAATTAATTGATTGCTGTCATTTCCTGGCCCAGTCGTTGAATAGTGTATTCAGTGATCCATCACTAAAGATTATGGAGTAAGGAAACTTGGACAGCATCCTCCATGGTTCATCAAACACCCAAAGAGCTCTGGGCATGGGAGTGCCATGTTTCACTGTGACCTACATGCCAAGATGGCAGGTCCACCTGGGACGTTCCTCTGTGTTTGCACTGTAACCTAATAAGAGCAGATCAGTGCTTAAACACAGGGCTTTATTTAGACAGCACAATGGTTAGTCAGCAGCAACAGTATCTGACCTCATACATCTTATCATGCAAGGCCCTCTGTCAACAGTGTTA
This sequence comes from Zanclus cornutus, assembly GCA_029814745.1. Lineage (NCBI taxonomy): Eukaryota > Metazoa > Chordata > Actinopteri > Acanthuriformes > Zanclidae > Zanclus > Zanclus cornutus. The sequence continues at coordinate 20,487,147 of JAQQZW010000001.1, read as the reverse complement.
CTGGAAGAGGACAGCGCTAATGCTCACACACATTAGCATCCCTCAACAGTTTCCAAGATGGCTGCTAGGATAGATATGGGGGGGAAGTGCAGCTTGTCAGACACTGATGTTCCACCATGATGACAACGGGAGTAAATGAGGTTTCAGAGACCTCATCTAAGACAAAATCAATATGCTGCCTCTTCAGCTCAGGAGAGAAGCTTTCTGCATTATCTGCTTTAAACTAACATGTGGGAAGAGAGGGTGAATTAGAAAAGATGCACCTATTTTGGGGGATCTGAAAGATGTCTGTCTCCACCTCCAATCAACATCGTCTCTTGATCTCTTGCACCATCCCATCACATCAGCACATTCAATATATTTCTATCCAGCCCACCTGGTTTGTAGTATCACTCCACGGCCCAGACTGCTTTAAAAGTCAATTACCAGGCTAAATGACTTGAGGAATATCTCTCAAGAATGATGTTTCACACACTTTATCGATGGCAATAGCATTACAGCTGATTAGCGAAACCAAATGTGCTCTTTTTGTAATGCAACACACAGAAGAGTAACTGGATCGCTGTGTTGGCTCCAGCAGTCCCTGGACGAGCCCTGCTGGCGGCTAGACTGGAAACATCCCAGAAAGCCTCAGCCCT
>JAQQZW010000001.1:20232064-20250418 GCA_029814745.1 Zanclus cornutus | reverse complement strand
CTTCATTGTTACTATCAACATTTGGGTCATACTGATCGTTGCTGAATTAAGTTATACTAACTGTTAATATTTTTTTCATGTGTTACACTTCAGTTCTGTTCTCAACACTGTTTGTCTGTTCTAATTTAATAACAGGCCCATGTTGGACTGAATCTTTGCTTTTTCTTGTGCATTACATGTTTTTTTGTTTGATAGATATTTGGACAAGTGTGGTATGTATATGTTGTTTAAGGCAAATAAAATTAAAATTCAATTGCATTAACATCACTGTCATTAGGTGATGTGTTCTCTACCAGTAAATGCAGAATGAATGGATGATTCTAGTGCTGTTGTGGTCCATGTGCAAAATGCTGCTGTGAACAGCTAAGGCAGGTTGCTTGTCTTTTACATTTCCTTTGTATCATACCTTTGACTATCTTTTGACTGAAAGGAATTGTTAACAGAGAAGCCAAGACCAGATCACTACAAATTATCTCAAACATCAGTTTTCGGTCCTACAGAGACAGAAATGGCAGACCTGAGTAGAGCCCACTTTAAGCTAATATAGCTACTTTTTTCTAATTCTCAGTGAAAAATTCTTTGTTAAACCCACAATGAAAGCTCCGCAGGGACAGAAGCTTTTTGTTGCCTCTAGCCTTTAGCTGGAGTGTTGTTAAAAACCTTGCAACCCCATGGCCGAGGTTTAAAGTGCACAGAGGGCCCTTTAAAATGTAAAAAGTACATACACCACTCTGTACATGTTGATTAAGCCTCAATAAATGATTGTATAGCACCACAGGAAAGATCCCTTTGGTTAACGAACAGAAAGAGCGTGCAGCCTTAGTCTAAGATGTGGTGCACCTACTTGCCTGGGATCACTTCCAGACACTGAAATGAGGAAGTGCTTTGCCATTGCTGTGATTTGAACACCATGATCACTGAGCACTTTTATAAGAAACCCATTAAAAGGGGGGTTTTGACATACAAAAGAGCCCCTTTTTAAATCTCATGCACAATGTCAGACTGAAAGACTTTATAAAACTCTATACAGAAGCATGCAGCCTCCCTGTGTGTCCTTGCCTTGCACGCCTTAAGAAGTGAATATCTTTGTAGAGGCAGAGATGACCTGTTTTCCAGAGAAGCCTGTGCCCTATCGCTCAGCACCATACTGCAGATTAATTGTACATTTGTTCAGCATGATACAATCACCCAGCACCGGACTTAACTTTCAACAAAACGTCTGCCTGAAATATGCTGATTTGTCAAAATACTCCACAATCTAAGAAAATAAGTCCGTCTGAATAGGACCAGCTGAGGTGGACACAATGGCCCAGTGTGACCCTTCGCTCCACCTGCTCTTGACAGTGTTTATAAAGTGCCAACTCCTCTCATTAGCGCGCCTATTACCCCAGAGTTATGGCAGCCCCGTAGATCAAACGCAGTCTGAGTGAACAATGGCTGAAATGGCATTAATATGATATGTAAGAGTTCAACAAATATTGGGAGGGATCTCTTTGATGGGGACTGTTTTACATTAGAGGCTTTTTTTTTATTGGGGCTTTTCTGGTCTTTAATGTGCATGTTTTCCCATTGACTCAGTGTTACAAGGTTTAGGTCTTGTTGTGTGACCAGTCACTGAATTCAGTAGAAGACACACATGCGGCGCACATAAGACAGTGATTTTTAGTACACAGTCAAGACATATAATAGTAGTACTAGAAAACAACAGTTTGGGATCTTTTGATGTACAAATCAAAATCTCCTGTGGGCTCATAAAGATCTGTTCTATTATAGGCTTTTTTCACTGGTGCCTTCACACATTTATTGAATTATCTGGCCATTTGTTACTAATAAATGTTAAAAGTGTATGCTGATGAATATGAAACTGATTCGAGTTTGGCAAGTGATCAAGAATTCATCTGACAGCCCAAAGTGTACCCGAACCCACCAGTCTGACCGCAGACATGAAATGTATTTATTTATCCATGCATATATCTCTGCATCTCCAAATCAGTTGACATTACGGAGCGTGCTGATGGTGACAGGTACATTTAACACCGGCTGAAAAGTTTAAATCACAGCCGACGTTCCATATACAGAACTTCTTACATTCTCTTGGAGGCCGCCTTCATGTCTAATTACTGTACATTCAACTGAGTGGCAGGTTGGTTTAGAGTAGAACATAGGCACAATACACTCCCCTCCCGGTCAACCCTCAAGGGTCAAATAGAGAATTTGGTAGAATGTGTAAGTGTGTAATATAAGTTCAATGTTTTTCTGTTTACTTCTCATTTGCATTCAGTGTCCTTCTTAATTTGTTCTCTGTCCTGAAGAAATGGAGCTGAACTTCAGTACAGAGTCAGAGAGACATAAGTGCAAAATGCAAAGCTTGAAAAAGGCTATTTTGTTAGTCATTTTTCTATTCGGTCCACCATCCTGACTGACATGTTCCTTGTTGGCACTATAGGTTTGTTAAGTGGAGAAGACCCAGATCAGATGTAAAGTAGCTATAACTTCATGAGTAGTATTGAAAATCTTTTAGACACAGTGCCACATGTGTTTAAATGTAAGTTTGGCTTGGCTAGAAAACTGACAAGAGTTTCTGGTTATCCAGAACCCATTGGATGCTTTGATCCCAAATGGGCCTTGTTTCCATTTGCTGAAAATGGTGTTTTGTATTTGTGCTGCGGTATATGGATTGGACTGCTGTGATTTGTTTCTATGTGTTAAATATGATGTCTTACAAGATGATGTTGCAAGACACACAGGATTGCCCTCATCTTTGTCATCTTTCTCCATGTTATCATTCTCATCATTACCATCTTCCCTAACTGACGCCACTGTTGAAATATGATAAATAATGATCAGCTGTTTGGGAAAAGTTTCAGAGGATTGTGGGATAATTTATGATGGCTGTCAATTGATCATCTCTCTGAGACGGATTCACAACACTCTACGTAATTATTGATGTTTTGGTGATGTCACAGTGTCAGACTAACATCCTGACCTCTGAAAATCTGTATGCCATACATCACAGAAATACCACACACCTAGAGGTAATTCTTTCCATGCACCTCTGACACAAAAGCAGCCTCGAGCCAAAGTTTGAAGCCATTGAACAATTCTGCAAATTATGTTGTTTTGTGGTGTATGGTTAAGGCAGATTAATGAAGAATGTGGACTGCCTTACTATAGGCTGAGGACAAGCAACTGACAATGACTAAAAACAGAAATAAAAACACCACAGCTTTTTTACACATGTAGATCACATATGTCACAGAGTCAAGTCCCCATTTCAACACTGTGTCGAAGGCAGCTCTGGACTGCATCCCGAACTCTTTGCTTGTTTGTCTTTTGTAAAAAAAGACAACTACCCCAGCAGTGCCAAAGCACCCCAGGCTCTTTGATATGAGAAAGCCTAACAGTGGGACTGCTCCCTGCTCAGCTGGTACGCAGATGTGTGTGTGTGTGTGTGCGTGTGTTTGTTTTTATGGTTTAAACGGACAATTCACCGGAATACCCACCTGGGCTAAGCGGACCTAAGGGTATTAGGCGGACTATGCTGATGTCCGCATAATTCACGGAATGTAACTGCATTTTTAAATGTCTAAACAACATGTTTTCTCTTTTTCTTCGAAAATTCTAGACAGATTATGCCATAATCTTCATTATTATGAGGGTTTAACAGCATTTGGAGTTGTCTAAATGACATATATTCTCTTTTTTTTGAAAGTCCATTTTAACCACCTGACCTGACATTGGGTGTATTCTAGTGTATAGCACAGCGCCGCCACTGTTGGACCTTGAATTGCAGTTTCATACACATTTTCGATACACACGGTGCGTATTAGGCGGACCTCCTGTGATTGGCTGGTTTACACATGTGGGAGGTACCTACAGATAGTTGACTCCAAGCTCCGCCCAGACCTCGGTCATTTAAAAATTAAAGGTAAAATGCAGCATCATGGCCTAGGACTTACTGGGGAATGAAAACATAAAGGTAAGCATTTATATTTGTCATAAATATAGCTACTTAGTCAGGTGTTTTATCTTTTCAAAGCAACAACTTAGAATTTATGTGCTTTTAGAGTAAACTGCAACTCAATACAATTTTAAATGTTTATTTGATGAAAATAAAACTTACTGTGTATATTTTTTATTAATTTGCCACCCGTGCAAAATCATTTTGAGGCATGTAAACTCGCAACATAACTTTACAAAGGTCACTTGACATGGCATTTGGTAGCAAGCAAGTGACAAGCAGCAGGTGTTCTTAGCTTTTGGTAACTGAGCTAAGTTTTGAAGTGCCCCTGCTCATTAACCTTATCAGGAATGCCTTATTAAAGAGGTGAACAGAGAACAGATCAGAAGCAACGAACATTTGTCTGCAACTCAGGTTAGTTTTTAGATAGAAAGGGGTAAAAAAATGCAGTTGTTGGTTTTCTTTGAGGTTAGCTAGCTAGGCTACGCCCTCCTTGTTAAGCCTCGTTAAGCCTTAACTTAAATCATGCCTGCATTTACTGCGTGTCTGCTGAGAGGACAGATGGTAGAAAGGAGGACAAGGAAAGCAGCCAGTTGTAGCTCAGGTTTGGCAATTAACAGTCATACTGTATTGGGTATTTGCTTGGAATATCAGATTTGGCTTTATTGGCTTGTACTACTTTAATTCATGTTTGCCTATTTAACCCCTAGGGTGTCCTTTTCCATACTGTGACTTTAGCTATATTGCTTTACTTGCTAACAGAGCTTCTTGTAAATTTCACGTCTTAGACTATTTTCCAAAGATCAGACTATGACAGTTTAGTTAGTCAGCTGGTTTATGTATATGTATATATGTACATGTATAAAGAATTTTAATTTGTTAGTAGTTCTCATATATGACTTGCTCTTACCGTAGACAATTTCATGTTCATAAACACTGTATATTGTCCATCTAGCTTTGTTTTTAGCATGATTTTCATAGCTTTACAAACTGTTATTCAAATTGCTAGTTGATATTGTGATTAAAAGATCTACTCACATTTCAGATACTGAATGTATTAGAAGTTGTATTTTCACCCAGTCTGCTTGATCTGAAATTTCTTAATAAAATCTTCAGAGCCTTGAGGGAAAGTCTTTGGAGGGGCTGCATGGTGAGGGGCCACCCACATCAGAACCTTCTACAAGTACTCAGAAGGCATCAATAAGTCGCTGGCAAAAAAAGACCTCTGGAAGTGAATCAGCTGTGCTACTAAAAAGTTTTGATAAGGTAAGTTACATGTTTGTCACAATTTGCATAAATGGCTGACTGTGATATTTGGTTATGCCAGTAATCCCAGTTATGCCAGTTTACCAGTAATCCTTTTCAGTTAGGTCCACAGTTTCAGTTTTCATGTCTACAGGTTAAACTATATGTTCACAGTTAATCCGTTTCTCTCATGCCCTAGTTGTCCACTGGCAATTTTTGTCGGTTATGATTAACATGACATATTTTGATAAAATGAGTTAAAAAAAAAAAAAAAAAGCATTTTGATTTTGATATGACATGAACGCAGCTGCCCTGTCATATACACGTTAAAGAGATATTTTGTGCATGGTGGGTTGTATATGTATATGTAGTAGATGGACACCCTTTCATTTGTACCATGTTATTATAAGACATTGACCTGCTCGGCTCTCTGATACTGAGGCTCACACAGTCAAGTAAAACTGTAGACATTATATTTTTATCAAATTTTTCCTCTAAGTCACGGTGGGATGGTTTCTTTTATTTAGATCTCCAGTATCCCCTATAGTAGTAAATTCCCCGTACTCCAATTATTGTCGCTTTCCCTGTGCTTAATCTGCTACAGATGATGACTGACAGCAACCAGATCCAGACGGCTGTGAGTGACCTGAGTCAGAGGAGTCCAGTGCTTGGCTACCTCAACAGGGTTGAAAAGGTAAATTAAATGCAACGTACTGCTTACTGATGTTACTTGTGGCAGAATATATAAAAACTGCCAACATGTATCATCAATGTTGAGAGTGTGTATGTGTGCATGCAGTCCCCATGCATCATAGGCGACTGCACACACACATACACTCAACACCTGAGTGTGACATGGTTTAAATGGACAGTGGTATGTAAGGACATTCTAATAACATGCTTTTCAAAGTTTCAGTCAGTCTGATATCTGAGTGTATGTGTGTCAAAAGGTGAACCACCCAAATATGACCTGGGAGGACCCTGTGGTTTATATGGTCCTGTCTTCAACATGCATTATAGGTGTTGTGTGTGCATGTGCAGTTGCCTGAGTGTGACATGGTTTAAATGGACAGTGGTCACTAGTAATAGAGAAAATTTATGACAAAATCTCACTTAAAATAAATCTCGGCTAATCTAAAAACCATAACTGTGTTTGGGGATAAATGCCACAACTTATGACTTTAGGCTTTCACAAATAAATAATAACTATATTAAGTAATAGGATTTATTTTATTTTTTAATTAAACCAGTAATGGTCGTGAAGCTAAATGAACACATTCAGCCAAATCAATGCAAATACAATTGCAATGATGAGTAGTCCTGCGCTTAGCTGTGCTGTGCCACACTATGGAAGGCCCGGTTACATTATCAAGTCAATGGATGCAAAAAAGATGTCCTTTTCAGTGTTCTGCTTTGTAAAGTCCAGAAATCTGCAGGTTTGTGAGGCTTGCTGGTGGGATACAGGCTGGTCGATGTTTTAAGACCACTGATAGCTCCTTTAGTTTCTTAATTAGCAGCTTGCTGCTAATTCTGCATTGTGGCTGTCAGCTTTGTGGCTGTAAGCTGGAAGACCTTGTGTGTTAGCTGCTGGTGCTGACTTCCCTTTTTCACTACTAAATAATCCTTAAGCAGGCTCTCGCATTGATAACATTAATCGATAACAAGCTAGCTCTAACGAGCTTCCGCATTTTAGGTTTCTCTTAACCTGTGGCTCAGGGCTGTAACACTCTATGTAGCTGGAAGCTAAGGGTCATTCAGAGGCACTGTCACTGAGGGGCTATGACCATGCTCTGAGCTACAATCAGAGGTGGTCATGTGGTCATCATCTGATCCTTATATTTGCTGGTCATACTTCTGGGCCTGAATTTCTGAGTATGGCCTTCTACACCTTCTATTGTGTGAGTGCTTATCTTGAGGCAGTTGGTGGACACAGCAGTTGTAATTTTTGTCCAATTTTGGCTTTTGGTCACCCACCTTTGGTCTGTTGTGAGGGCGATCTTTTGAGGTCTGTGTGACACTGTCACAAGCAGGCTCTGTTGTTGCTTTTAAAGTGACAACTGTTTCCCCAAACAATTGTTATCTTCCTTATCTCATGCATCAAGGATTTACCTTGACACATTCTAAGTTTAACATGGGTAAACAGGGACTTAAAGGCGGGGTTTTCTTCCAAGTATGGGGCGTTTCTGCCCTGAAAGTATGCATGCCTCAAACCTCAATGATAATGTTTGAGATGTTTACAACGGGAACATTTAATTTGGAAGGCTGCAAGCATTGCTATTGTCTTGTCAGCAGTAAAAGAGAATTCTTCTATTAGTGCTTGGCTGAGCTCTTTGTTGTCGTCTCTGACACTGGGAGGTAGTGATTAACTTATGGACAGATTTAGAGCTGGTCTTTCACACAAGTTTGAACTTCTCACTTTGGGTTGCATGGGGCAAGTCAATTAAAGTGTACTCTAGTGCTTTGAAGTAATCAAATGTCAGTGTGGTGGTCACATTTGTCTGGATCAAAATGTTCAATGTCTTTAGCTTTGAGCTCAAGCACTTTAAGGCAGGGGTCCTTTGGGGTCCTTTCTGGTGAAGGCGAGACTAAGCTGGCATTACTATGGGCATGTGCATGATGTGCTACAGTGCTCTCTGGTTGCGAGGCAGGAGCTGAACAGCTGTCAACACTCTTGTGGTTATGTGAAGAGGAGGCTGAACTGTCCTGGAATGTTCCAGTGCCCCCTTTAGATGGATGAGCAAAGGTGACACGTTCATGCATCAGTGGTTGAGAAGAACACAGGGCAGAATATTCTCTAAAGGATAAACTCTACATGTCATCAATGTCTGTTTCAGGGAGATGGGAGGTCCTATAGCTGTTAGCTATGTTTCTCAGAGTGGGTAGATGAGCTGGCTTTGTTTCCAAGGACGTAGCATTGCTGGGAATTGTTCCCATCTTGAGTGTAGAGGGAGTTAATCTTTCATTAAGGGAGGAGTGTGAAGCGGAGTAACCGGAATCCCATTGGCTGAAAGACTGTGGAGGGGCAGGACATTCTGACCAAAGCCTTAACAGTTCCTCCTCTGTGTGAGCAGCGATCTACCTCTGCTGAGTACTGGTCTTCTAAGTAGCCCAAGGCTTTTTTGTTAGCTGTCCTAAATTCATGGAGCAGACATGCATTATGTGTTTTAAGGGATACTACCTTCTCTTCAAGGGCTGCTTTGCTCTAAAGGGCAAGGCTGGTTTGCCTATGGAAGTTCAGGATCAAGCAACTTAACAATGGGCCTTTGGATGCTATCTGGACATCACACCTGTCATTTAGTAGCGAGTCTATCTCCTTCTTGCACTCACTGAAATTCAGTTTGCTGATGTATTCATGGTAGCCAGGTGTTGGGCTCTTATGTGTGCATGTTCACCTTATTAAACAGTTTAATTAATGTTGATTTCAACAGTATTCCCCAGTGCTAGCTCACAGAGATGATCAAATGCTTTCTACATATATTTGCTACTGTACATCATAAAAGGCTAGTACCAGTCTTTTTGAGTAGGTTTGATACACACATATTGTGCCTTTTTTATTTTTTGGAAGCCATATTTCTTTGCTTTGTTACCAATATGAAATTGATTTTTCTGGTGCCCAGCTATTCACATGACTTTTGCTAATAAAATTGCCAGATGAAATTGCGTCAAGTGAGGCTGAAGCCAGTGAATCTGATGACAGCAGCCCAGCAGTCTCACCGTTGGAGTATTTAACTGTGGAGGCTGTGAATACTGACTCTGCAGTCACAGAGCAGGTCCATGACAGTGGAGATATTGGCAGGTTACCTCACTTCATAGCTGTGGTACTGTTGAAAAAATGAATTTCTCCTGTTCAAAAATTTTTTTTTGTCAAATTATGTGTTTAGCAGGTACAGGGACAGTAGTGTGATCCACTGTAAGTGAGACTACCTTTCCCTCTGAAGGTAAGGCAAGTTTCATTGTAAAGCATCACAGCCACTTGCTTTAAATAAGACACATATGGCTGGGAGCCAAGTAAAAAGGAAAAAAGGGCAATATAAAAAGGCATAAGGTAATATAAGACACAAAATAAGATAAAGATAGGGTAAAATACAATAAAACATTAGAAAAATTACAGTGCAGTGTAAGAGAAGAATAAATATTTGGACCCCGGTAGTCCACACGTGCCACGTAACTGCACCGTCCAAAAGTAGAGACATGCAACTAAGGTCTTCGATTCCATCCAAGACCTTTGTTGCATATCTCTACCTGTTTCCTTTCCCTCTGCGCTTTGAATTATTGAAATAAAAAAATTATCTCTTTTTTTTTTTAATATATTTCTTTACAGGACTATACGACTTATGTCAGCACATCAAACCACATTAATTAACATGTTCACTGTCCACAAACATATCTTTTGCTCTCCATTGATCAGTCCAGGGTGCACGCAGCCACTCAGTACAGTTTCAACATGAGACTGACAACACAAAAAAAACACTCCAATAAATACAAGGATAAAGAACAAAACAGAAAACAACAAAGAAAAAAAAACAGAAAACATGCCTTTGTAATATCAGTTACATGTGAAGTTACCAATTAGCTACCACAGGTGCCAGTAAAGAATTAGACACATATTCGCTCTATTACTGTCAGAAAAGATCCCCGCACTTGTTCGAAAATATCTTCTCTCCCCGTGACTCTGTATGTAACTCCAGTGTCTCAATATTATTCTACATCCTGTTGTTGTGGCCAAGCGAACCCAAAGCCTCTTTCATTCCTGAATCCTAGTTGGAGGGTCAAGATTATTTCTTCTGTTGGTCAGAATGCAATGCCTAATCTGTAAAAATTTCCCCAAATCCTCCAGACTAAGATTATATTCACTTTCAATTTCCTCAGTTGACCTCATTTTATTGTCCCTAACCAAGTCACCAAGAAGGTGAATACCAAATCTGGCTCATTCCTCCCACATAAAAGTTTTCTTGCCTATCAGTATTTTTTATTATGCCAGACAGATGCTTTAGAGGCAACATAAGGACTTGCTTTTATCATTTGATGGGTCCTAGTCCAAGTTTCTTTGACATAACACAATATTGGATTCGTAAAAGTTACTGCTCTTCCCATTTGAGTCAGGAAAGCCTCCAAAGAAGTTGGAGCCACTAATTCTCCTTCAATCTTCACCCAGGCTGGCATCTGATCGAGGGAATCATTCATCTTAGATAGCTGGGAGAATGAAAATGCCCGGTGATACCAGTTTATTTTAGACGGTGCTAGGCCTCAACTTTATTTAGCTGCATATAATTTAGTATGGTTAAATCTTGGTTCTTGTGCCTTGCCACACATAACTCTCTATAACAGTATTCAATTTCTAAAGGTTGGCTGGAAAAGTTAGAGGTAGCATGTATAAAATATAATGCATCTTGGGAGCAATAATTACCTTTCACCAAATTAATCCTACCAAATACAGACATACTCATTTTAGCTATAGAATAGCTTGAATAACTGGAGAGATATTAGTTTGCATTTTTTTTCCAAACCCAGTATTAGTTTAATCCTTATTTGTCAAACCTGATGGCATTCACTTGTATTGCCACGCCTTTCTGATAGCTGGGGGACATATCTTAGAGAGAGGCATGGCCTCTGACTTCTCCCAATTAATGGTGTAACCAAAGATTTCAGAGGAGTCATTAACTGAGAGATCTCTAGATATAGAGACATTGCCATGTGTGGGTTACTTGAAACCGAAAGAATATCGTCTGCATACAAAAAGAATTTGAGCTCAACTTGTCCCATTTTAACCCCTTTAATATTCTCATTTCCTCGCAATGCAATTGCCAAAGTTTCTAAAAACAAAGCAAATATCAGTTGTGACAATGGCGAGCCTTGCTCAGTGCCGCAACTAAGGTTAAATGGGGATGACATAACTCCATTAGTGAGAACTGTTGCCATTGTTTCTGTATAAACTAGCAGTAACCATTGCATAAAGGAGGGACCGAAACCAAATTTCTTCAATGTATAAAGAGAAAGATGAACTCAATTTTATCAAATGCCTTTTCTGCATTTAGGAAGATGGCGACTATGGGATCAACCTTATTCCTACTTTCCTACATGATAAGTAATAACTTGCGCAGATGGAAGGTAGCACCCTCTCTAATTTAATTGCAAGTACCTTAGAGATCATTTTTTCATCAACTTTAATCAACAAAATCGGCCTATTATAGTCTATTCTGGAATAAGCAGAATGCAGTTGAAAGAAGAAAGTACAATCCTTTTTCTTGGGGATGCAATAGCCTCCAGATATCAACTAATCCTAATTCTTCCGACATTACATCTATTGCTACATATGACAGGTCATTGGTTTTGCCTCAGTCAAGAGGTTTATCCAGTTAAACTCCCTAACTTAGTTAAAGTTTCCTTCAGCAATAATGTTATCATTTGCTATAGTTCTTATTACATACATTACATTACTAAAAAAAATTATGGTGAGCATAATGTTTAAGCGCCTGAATATCTATGTTCTTCCTAATCAATATGGTATAACCCCTTTTCCTGCTAGAATAAGTACTGTAATAGACTTGCCCCACCCAGTCTCTTTTTAGTTTGCTGGATTCCTAATCATTCAGATGGGTCTCCTGAATAAACGCCATATCTGTCTTTCTGTCTTTTTGTTTTTAATAAGTAAGAATCTTTTTCCTTTTAATAGCACTGTGGCAACCTGCTATGTTACATGATACTATTTTGAATACCATCATGAGGTAGTGTCAACCAATATCATGTAGAAATTCAGTGACCAGTATCTTCTGAGCTGTATAAAACTGAAGGCACTTCAAATTAGACACGACTAAAACAAGTTAAACAGAAAAACATACAGTGAACAGTTGGGCAGAACAGCCCCCTGAAAAACACAGCTTCCGCAGGTCAGCAGCAATTGATGATCCCATTTACGGGTCCCTTATTGCCTCACCTTACCCCATCCCACTTTCAATAAATAAATTTGCAATCTACAGAGTAACGTTATGGTTATATAACTATAAATTAGATTACCTGCAACTATACTAAGTTGAAAAATAACAAATAAGAGCCTGCATCAAAATTCGAAATGGGTTGACCGGGTTTATGATCAAGAACAAGCGAGTTGACAACTTTACTAATACAGCCAAACAAAAGCCATTCTGACTCTGACATTATCATTGTCCCAGTCGCTTGCTCAGTCACTTTCTCTTTTTCTCTCCTCCATCAACTTCCTCCTTTGTATCTTCTCCTCTGTCATTATGCCCACTGGGGCTGTTGAGCCCGTTTGCGTTGCCGGGCTCACTGGCTTCCCCCTGCTCCCCACCAGCATTCTCCAGTGGGTTTCGTGGCCCTGAACATTAAAAATCTCGTCCTAATGGTACTCCAAAGCTCCTGTGATATAGTGTAAAAACAAACACTTCCCACTGCTCTAAGCAGACAGCCGCACAGCTAACAGAGCTAACTAGCAGCTAAAGTAGCAGCAGTTACAGGTTACTTCAGAAAAGTCCATAAATCACAATGTGTTAAGGCAGATTAGCTGGAGAATATCAGAGGAGAAACCAGCAAGCATGCCAAAAAGCATGATGCACTTCTATCTTGCCTGTTCCACAAGTTACCACACACATTAACTTGTGATCCAGCTAAGAGTGACTGATACAAAGACATCATTCAACCTATTACAAGTCCTTATACCATCAAATTGATTTTGAAGCTGTTAATTTAAGGTGAAATAATTAAATAATATTACTTTAAGTTTTGATGGCTCCAACCTTTCAACACTTTTTTTTTGTCTGTTTGATAATTTTTTTTCTACTTTGCATATCTTCCAGGAAAAGATGCTTGTGAAGAACGGGAGTCCAGAAGAATGCCAAAGAAAATGTGGTCTAAGGCAGAAGTTGCTGCAGTAATGTGGCATTTCAGAGATCACATATGTAAAGGAAAACTGGTCACCAAAAAATGCAGCCACTGCAAGCTTGTAGAAGGCCCCATGTTATCACAAAGAATAGTACAAAATATAAGTGACTTCATCAGAAACTGAGGAATAGCTGCAAAGAGGCAGTCACAGAAACAAAAGCTGTAGTCAATGGCAACCATTTGCCATTTTAGTAACATTTAATAGACATTTTGATGTACCAGTTTGTATAGTGTTGCTGGGTTTTTCTGTTTTCTTTTTCATGAAAAGTGTTTCATCTTTATACAATAAATAAAAACTAAAAAATGACTGTTCCATTAATGCTTGGTTCTGTCAGGTTAATGTGTATTTATGTTAATGAGCAGGGATTTATGTTAATGAGGGGTCATTTAAAAAGTGACATCATTGTCCCTTTAAAGTCCTCATAAATCACATATCCGCAGGAATGACAACTGTCCACACAAACCATAATAGTATCAGGGTGCTCTGTATCAGGCTGTGTAAGGGGTATCTGAAACCTGAAGTGAGCTAAATTTTTTTCAGATTTTTTAGAGTGTTTTAACCTAACTCCCATAGCTCTAGGACCTCAGGAAACAGTAGTCCACCTAAACCACCACCGGGTGTGTTTGGAGAAAATGTCTGTCTAATTCATAAAAACCCGTATGTGTGTGTGTGTGTGTGTAGAGAGAGACTGAAAGAGAGAGGAAAGGAGAGGGGAGAGAGAAAAAGAGAGAGAATTAAAGTGTTAGTGTGTAATACACAGGTATGCATAAGTGGTTAAGATACACCGTTGTTCATACTGTCCATACTGGTGGAGTTTCAGAATAGCTGTTGTTCAATATAAAGTTTATAAGCCACAAGAGATGTTCAGTTGTTGTTCTCTCTGCTGTGTTTGAGGAAGGTGTTCAGAACTTTCTGCCATTCATTTATTCCTCTGGGGGAACTGCTCATTGATACCATGTGTTTTTCCCGTCATCTCATGTCTTCTTTCTGGTGGAAATGTTTGAGTATATAGAAGATGTTGAGTAGAGGGACAACTTTTTTCAGTGTCTCCACCGTAGTGAGAAATAGTAGGAATAGTGAATGTGGCTCGATACTGTCACAATCTGAACTTTAGACATCTGTTTTCTCGAATGCAGCCCTGATCCCTCTCTCAGTAATCACTCACTCATTCATTCCAAGCGCCAGTCATACGCCACCTACTCTGCTCTGCTGCAATCAGCTTGATTGTGAGTAATAGGTGTACAAGGCTGTGGTGAAACATCTTTGTGTTGATGAAGGTAGCCTGTGTAGGCTTGGGGATGCACTGTTAAACCAGTTTTGTGGTTAAGTCTTTCAAACTGGCACTTACAGGCTTCATTTGGTGGAGTTAAGGAGTTTACCAGGAAGCTGAGTGTGTAAATGAGACTGTTTTGATTTGAACAGGAGCCAGCTGATTAAGACAGGAGGAAAGCGTGTCAACGTAAAAGTGAACAAGAGTGGAGGGATTATTGGACAGCAGGGAGGCAAGGCAACCATTATACTGGTGAGAGAGGCTGAGAGAGCTGAGGGGGAGGTAAAGTTTAGGTTTCTGAAGGATGTTTTGGATTTTCTTGTTGGAACGGGGATAGGAATGTCCATATCCACAGTGATTTGATCCTACAGTTTTCACTATAGTAGATCTGTATTTACCTACAGGAATATAATGTTGGGTAATGTGAAGTTGTTCCACCCCCCCTATCTCACAGATACAATCACATGCCCGCACTCTCACACACATCCCTCTGACCTGTGTGATGCAGGCGCCAGTGAAAGCCACTATGACGGCCACAACGTTGACAGTAAGCTGGAACTGAAGAAACTTGGAAATGCTGTCGTACACGTTCCGACCCCACATTACTGCTTTGACGATGCTGCTGAAGTTGTCATCGGTCAGAATGATATCTGACGCCTCCTTAGCCACATCTGTACCAGCAATACCCTGGAGGAGTGCAGAAAAGGGGCAGTTAGAAAGAAACTAGGGTGTGTTAGTACACAACTATGATGATTTTGATCATCTATTACATCATACTGCACTTTTCCTCAACCAAGTACATAAACAAGTAAAGAAATCTGTAAAAATCAACTCTGCATCCACAGGACAAAACTGGACTGTGGACCTAAGTCAGCTCTACTGATGGACAAAGATGATGCAGACTAATGAAGGGGTTAGTGAGTGTGTTGGTGGTTTGATGACCATATTTATGGGAGAGGCAGGATGCCCTTCCCGATATTCTGTCATCTTCCATGTTACAGGATTAGTGGCAAGGTGCAAAACCTCATAAACATATCCGGACAATCTTATCCTCGATAAAGGCGATAGAAAAAAAAAAAAGCTACATGTGAGGAGATGTTTGTGAGTGTGTTCCATTTAATTAACCCATGAGGTTAGTTTCAGTATGGCTGAAATATCAGCCTGAGGCAATGTCCTCCAAACAGAGTAGATGCAAATGAGCAAAAGTAGATCCAAATATACGAAAGTTATGTTTACATTCAGTGTTACTTACCAAGAAGCATTGTGTGCATCCTTGAGATATGACAAGACCAATCAACACATTTCCTTTCTCATAAAATATTTACGAAGGAGATTTTTCTTAAACTTTTGAAACCTGTATTGTTTACATCCCTGTTTAGTAGCTATGCTGCGTTCCCACCACCGAAAGATCAGTGGAATAGAGTGAAGCCTTTGACAGGAATGCGCATCATGTCATCAGTAGGCACTTGTACGCTCACACAAACAAAACAGTGACCCACTAAACACAAAAAACTGCTCCGTAGCACTACTCCAGATCAAAACTCCACAGGATACCTTTAGCTACCAGCCACAACTGCATAGGATACGCCTACTGGAAACCTTAGTCATGTTGCAATGCACATGATGTGATTGAGGACATGCACATGATGTGAAAGTTGAAGATTGCAGAAGTCAAATTACAGGACTGAAAGTAAAGGGTAAACGATTGAAAAGTCTCCTTTCTGCCACTCAACGTTGTACAAATTCAAACTTCATCGAATCTACTTGAAAAAAAAAGGAAGACATTCATTTGAAACATCCAAAATTTCATCACCACGTCTGGAATGAAAACTTGTTTTACCAATATCCACTTTTACCTGATTAATAGTATTAACTAACAAACAGCTCACTCAAAATTTCTTAAAATGTGCACATTTGGAACAACACAGTTGGTGTCACTGGGGTCATGACAAATTAGGCTGGGAGCCACAGCCTTATGTCACTGGACCATGAAGTTAATGGTTCTCTAGACGAGTTAAACAGAAAAATTGCAAATAAAAATAAAGCTGTGAGTTACAAGAAGAACAAAATCAGTATTGTTTATTTGTTACTTTCGGTAGTTTCTTGTCTGAAAATGCACCGCAGAGAAATTATGAGAGCTCAGGAATCCACTAGGGGGAGCTCCTCATCTACACAGCCAGAGGTAAAGTGCCTAAGAAGAAACCCCAAATACTGCAGAGGTGAGGAAGATATCTGCAGATGTCTTCTCAAAAAAATGTCAAAAGAAAATGAGGCAGAAAAGATTAAAAAACAGGAAAAGAAAAAAGGAACATAGGGTTTGCTCACCATGGCGAAGCCGACATCAGCTTTCTTTAGTGCAGGTCCATCATTTGTCCCATCTCCTGTCACAGCCACCACCTGCCTCTGGTCTACCATCGTACTGTCAATAATGCCTGTCAAACACACATACACATAATACATATATACATACACACAAAGCAGCCCACGCAGCAGTGTACATACATTGAATATAACATCTGAAATAAGGAATCTGACTTTGCGTATGTACAACAATCCTGATCAGAATAATAAGCTAACTTATTTACTGCCTTTGTGAAACTCTGAATATCTTATGTTTAGTAAATTACGTAGGTGTTTGTGTGATCACAAACAATCCTAAAACATGTTGTTCACCTTTGACTAGTGTGTGTTTGTCGGTCGGAGAAGATCTGGCCAGAACTCGGAGTTTGGGCCAAACCTTGTCAATGCGTTCCTGCTCCACCTGGACACACACAAAAATAAAAGGAAAAGTGGTTGTGATTTAGGTTTAGAGAGATCTCTTTCTTTCTCCTGAGCTCAGCTCCAGGACTCAGTCACTCCGTGGGGTTCTCTGACAGGAGTTACTGTACCTCTCCTTTCTCATTGCGGATCCTCCTGTTGAACTCTTTGCCATCGATGCAGAGGAAGTCCTCTCCGGGGTGGATGATACCGCACTTGATGGCTATGGCCCTGGCTGTGTTGATGTTGTCTCCTGTCACCATGCGCACTGTGATGCCAGCACGCTGGCACTTCTGGATAGCATCGGGAACCTAAAGAGTGATACATAAAAACATGTGCCAAATTATTTGGTACAGCAGAAATAAGTGTAGGGATATATACGATGGGTGACAAGTTCATGGCCTAAGCCAGAAGGAGTCAGTTTTAGAAAATTGACCACATTTATATTTCAACATAATCCCGTCCTACATTTACACACTTAGTCCAGCGATTGTGGAGCATACAGATCCCATTTTTGTGGAAGTTGGCATCTTGGACATCCAGAAATGGGGTCAACAGTAGCACGAACGTCATTATTACTCTCAAAATGGCAACCACTGAGCTACTTCTTCATCTTAGGGAAGAGGTAGTAGTCTGAAGACGCCAAATCAGGTGATTAGGGTGGGTATTAGACAAATTCAAATCCACATTCCTGGATGGCTGCACAAAGGCCTATGTTGTCTATTTTCTCAGACACTGTTGACTTTCAAGTTTCAATTATCCAAAAGAGAATACCAAAAAAAACTATTAACTTTAAATTTTCTATATTATAACGCAAAGAATTGAACTGCATGTGCATTTAAGCAGAGCTGTATAACTCATCTCCTTTGAACATAGGCTACGAACTTATCAATTGCCCCTCTTACATCGTGCACACAGAAAGCACTTAAACCCATGAAAACTGACTTTGTTCACCTCTTAGTGGCAATACTGTAAATGCCTATCATCACCCTTTAAGCATATTTGGTGAAATTGTTGGCAAACACATCCAGTACATCTGGAGCAACATTAACAGTATTGTGTAGGAGTGTTTCTGGTCACCTGATGAATCTGACACATACAAGTAGTCACCTGATCAATTGTTACTATAAAGATATCGATTATAGTGACTTTAAGACATACTAGTAGCAACAAGGCTGTTATCTTTGACAGATAAGAAATAAGATAAGATATGCTTACTTTATC
>JAQQZW010000001.1:19748857-19760911 GCA_029814745.1 Zanclus cornutus | reverse complement strand
TGCATAATTATGACATCTGTTACCCTCTACATTAGCTGTTAACACAATATTAACTAAAGAAATAACAGGTTTAAGTGCAGTATGTGTTAACGCTATGATAGCATGTGTAATTGAAATATGACTGAGGCATAATGAAGATTAAATTAAACCCGGAGATAATCGTCTGACACAAAGATAATTGAGTTGCAATCCTTGGGCAATGAAGAATAGCTCAGGGAGAAGAAAGAAATAATCACAGCCCTTTGCTAGAGAGGAATAAGCTTATTTCTCTGTCATGGGGCACATATAAATTCAGCGCTCAGATTAAAGAGTGATTAATCAAAGCAGTAATCCACAATTTGAGTGGAATCAGAATGACATATGTCTGCTTTATGTAATGTACTTTTTCTTCCTCTCCTGGGGAGAGCGTGGCTGATTGTCCTATGAGTGCAAGATTTTTTTTTTTCCCTCTTCAGAGGTCTCTCATTTATGCTCACAAGATGACTTGATGACTGATCCGATTGTGGGGGGAAGAGAGGCTGGCAAAATGTTTTCATCTCTCTCTCCCTTAACATAGCACAGGAGAGCGCTTGTGCTCTCCCAAACATATGGTCCAACATTAGTGCCTGGGCTGGTTTAAAAGGGATTAGAGCCTGCGGGTTGAAGTGTGTGCATGTCAGCGGTGGCACCCTGCTGCATTTTCAAGCCTCTGCACCGCCAAGCACCAAATAGTGCTCAGACATCCACGTTTTAGCTCACACACTGACACAGACATGCACACCTCAATGACCTTCAAGCCAGCTTGTTTTGTCAGTAGAGAAATACCTTTCTTCCAAAGGTGTTACATTCAATCTATGTAATCATTTTGAAGTTTTTGCACAGTGTTTAAAATATCTGAATCACAATATTGGGTATCTTGTTTTCATCAAACACGAGTACACAAGCATTCCCAGCTAGTTGTCTTGCTTTAATTGTTTGACAGAGCATCAGGATTACTTTTAACACCTCATGAGCAATCTCAATGCTAATTCAGACATTGCACATACAAATACAAAACTATAAACTGCCTGTAAACACAGCGGAAACTGCTTCTAGTGAACACAGTTGCAGTGATCAACCGATTATATGGCTCAAAGAGCTAGGGACACAATCATTGCTATACAAATGCTGTTTAAAGAATTCACGTAAAGTAATCAAGCAGTGTTCTTACAGTGTTCATTTTGGGTTTTATTAAACATGACAACATATGGAAAAAAAAATTAAAGCTACTTTAATTGTATTTTCTTTTCTTTACTTCCTAATGGTAACCTGTCTGTTTCCAGCTAGCAACCTTAGGCTGGCACTGTGTGCACATTACAGGAAAATTAAAGTGTTTTTCCCTCAAACCTGAAATGTAGTCCATGCAGTCTGCTTAAACAATGGGAAACAGCCACTGCTAATAGCGATGAAGACACAAAACTAATTTGCAAGTGGAAAGCACCTTTGGTTGAAGCCACCGTCATTACTTGGATTGATAATGCCGGGTCATGTAATGCCACCTTGAGCAGGCCTTTGCTGAGGGAAAATCTGTACTATATTTTGAAATAGTCAATAAAATTCAGTAATTAGTGAAGCTGTACGTTTCATAACTTTATAATCATGCAATAAATATACAAATGTCAATTAAAGGGTAATCTACATGAGATAGATTAGAATATTCATCTGCTCATAGTGATCACTATAAACGGTTTCCATTGTATTGGTAATGGCAAATAGGATGTGAACATTAGGTAAATGGATGAAGACCTAAGTCAGTCATAAATGATACAAACATGGCAGAACATGACAAAAAACAAATTCACATTTGACTTAATTCCTGGTTGTCTTTATTTGCTTTGCTAACAGCATGGCTGCAGGTATGGCAGTGCAGGTCTGTTGGTTGGTCTGTCTGGCGGTTGTCAGCCCAGACCAAAATAACTTAACAATTGGATGATTTGCCATGAAATTTTATTTTTGTTCACATATCTGTAGTAACTATGGTGACCCTTTATCTAGTATCACCAGCAAGATGAAAAAGCCACTTATGATAATCTGTAGTTGACAACCAAAAATTAGACCTGTCAAAGACGTGATGTATCTCACTTTCAGAAAACAAGCAAAGGTAACCAGTGAATGCATACATACATACATCTATGAAGACAGCACAATCCTGTGTAGTGAGAGAGAGTCATGTGATGTTTTTTTTCTTTCGTGGTTTTTCTTATGAATGTTTAGCAGTTAATGAGCAAAGTTCAAAATTATTCATAAAAGCTTCATGAGGGTCTATATTCTCTTGCCCCACTGTTTTTGTCAACATTGAAGTCTAATTTCTCTACCCTTTTTAAGATATTTTGTTAAATAGTAAACAAACAGGACCAAATACATATTTCTTGATGTTGGTAATAAACAAAAACTACAGCACAACATTGGTTTTACCTCTGTAGGACTCACAGACATGTTGGCAGAACTAAGCAAGCTCTCAGCCCTCCTCACCATCAGAGCTGGTCTGCATTATTAAAGACTTGCCCTATTGTCTTGTGGCAAACTCATCGCTTTCTTTTTTCCAGGTCATTGCCCTGATTTACATCTCTGCAAACATCTCATTATCAGCTCTTCAAAGTAACTTTGTTTCAGTCTCAACTTTACCAGTTCAGAAATCTACTTGTTAGGAACTGAAAGAGCTCATCCTTAAATCCACGTAACCCCTCAGTACGGTCATATTTGTTGCCTTTTCACCATGGCCGTAGTTGTTGTCTTCTTATGTTTTTCCCACTGCCATCTCCAGTTTTTCAAGGAAAGGTTCATCTCCATGCACTCTGACTTGTATTGTAAATGAACAGACTAAAACCAGAGCAAGTACACATGTATTTTTCAACATATTTAACTGGGTTAATTGTAAGAATCTTACTCTAATTCATCCACAGAGAGTGAGTGATGTGTTTAGAGACAGCATGGTGCTCTTCATGGTGACAGCCAGGTCATGTGTTCACATCCAGTTCTGCTTCACCTTCTCCTGAATGTCTGGAATTCCAAAAATAGAAAAAAATATAGATTTCTATTCTAAAGGACCTAAGTCGTACAGGTTACAGGTCAGTCGGGCTTCGTGCACCCAGGGGCCTATTTTAGAGAGGTGAATAATTTAAACTGTGCTCAGAGGGGTGGTATAGCATTACAACAAAAGGAAAATTGGGATGGAAAAGGCAAATTTCAAAGGGCAAAGGGCATAAGTAGAATCATCCCTAATTAGTGGTTACCATGGAGAAGAGCTCAGTGTATGGACTGAAACAAAGACAGGCGTAGTCAACTCAAGACAAGCACGAAGAACACATGTATCACAACCTTCAGCAGGGGAGTAATGAACTGCGTATGTTGCAGATAGAACATTAAAACCTGGACACTAGTCCAGCCGTTCACTGGTCCAGCATTACCTTTACATACATTTTGCAGGGCTGGCCTGCAGCTGCAAAATTACTGCCACCGCTGCTTCAGAACTGTCATAAAGTCAGTGGACTCTACTCTACGAAGCTGTCTGCTTCACTAAACTCAAACGAATGATTATCTTCTTTCTACTTTGAGGATGAGCAACTGAAACAGTGTCAAGACGTCACACAAATTTCGGCACGAGTACATCATCTCCTCAATCAGAGCTATGAACTGTGGAGACGATAGGATTACATTACTGCAGAACAAGACAAAAGGTAGATTGAATTAGCTAACCTTAAGTTAGATAGCTTTTATTTGCAATGTATTCTCTGTTAATGATCATGGCCAGATAATTATTATTGATTTTTATAATTCATTCTGAACCACACGGTCCGAAATTAACAACCACCAAGCCCCAAATACTGATAATTTTTTCAGTTTGGAAAGCAGTGTTAAATCTCAGCTATCAGCTACACTGATGGATTTATACAGAAATAGTCATTGAATAACAATTATTCTGAGAGTCCCAAACCAAGCTGCTTCTGACCTTTGCTGTTTCACTCGTGGACGTCATGGTGCATTCAAGGACACCTCGTAAATTCTGAAAATCTATACTCCAATGGCCACGAATATTTTTCTTATCTCCTTTGTCGAAATACTTTACCATTTCTACAGTATTTTTAATAATTAGATGCGAAAATTCATCCAATTAATTTCAACATAGGCAAATTTCTTAATTAAAAACATCTTATTAGGTTACACAATATTACACAATATTTGTGTAGAACAGGTCCCCAGGTACCTCTGTGACAGTTTTCATTTTGTTTTACTGCAGCATTTAAAAAAAAAATAATAATAATACTAAAGACACACTCAATCTGCATACACTGCAAGAACATGTGCTTGGTGCTTGATATTTTCATCTACCAGGGTCAAAAAGTTATGTAATTTTGGACAGTGTTTCAACACACACCACCCAGTTGCAATTAAACCCTTTGCCCCTGTAGCTGAAAAGAGTCCTTGAGGAAACACTACTGGTCTCATCCTGACAGAGATATACATTAAATCCAAATGTTAGCAGGTTTATGATTGCATTCCTTCATGTGCAGGCGCTGCTCTTCATTCTTAGTTTCACGTGATGAAAGTGTTATATTGCCACACATTCATCTATCGAGTTGAATGTAGCCATGGTTGTCTGTGTGCTTAAATTCAAGTCACCTGTATGCACAAGCTGCCTTTTGTGCAGTTCTCATGAATTAATTAGACTCATAGATTTTTAGGCACATCTGCCAGAACTGCAATCATAAACAATCACAGCACCAAGGTCATAACCTTGATGTCAAAATGGTTAATCCCGGGGCTGATGATAACAGCTCATCGAAGAGGAAAAAAAAGATGTTATCTGTGAATCGACTGTCTGCTATTGATGTTGGTGTCATTATCTCCAGATTGGCTCTGAATTAGAACAATGACCATTTTAAGTACCATTTCCTCTTCCTTCCAGCCTGCTGCATGTGGTACACATTAGGCAACTTGCCATTAGGCCAAATATCTTCATTTCTATCTTGAGTCATGCCCTTTGTTTTGGAAAGATTTATAATAAGTTGGCACTGCATTTTATTTTGTAGGTTTAGTTTTTCCGTGGTGTGTCTTAATGCTAAAAATTTGCCATAACTCATCTCATGTTGACAATGTTTGTCATTTTGTGCCTTCGGGTCATTTATCATGACAATTTCTGAAATTACATGTTAGTGGGATAAATGTATTGTATGCTAGAATTTAAGGTATTATTAAGTAGTTGGCAAACAGACAGCTTAAAACTAAAATCACCATTAACACAAATGTTTTCCCATAAATTATATGCTTTATAGCAGGTATATAGCTAGAGATGGTGAGAATATTTGTGCTCTGGAGTAAAAACGTAAGTTTCACCAAATAAATGACAAAAAAAAAGTTAGTTTGGTTCAGCATTAGTCAACAATTTAAAAGTATGTGGGTTGGATGGGAATCTAAAGTCCCACCTCTTTTTGACCGTCTATGGGCGGCCAGTAGAATTCAGGAAAGAAAGAGGAAAGAGCTGGGAGGTGGCAGACAGTGACAGTACTACATGCTATAGCTCACTGGGTAATAGGAGGAGCCAGGAGGACAGAGAGTGTTGTTCCCAGAAGTCAACTTGTGTGAGGCGGGGCGTCAGCCAGCACACCAGCGACCTGCCCTCCCTCTGCCTTCCCAGCTGCTGGGAAAGATGGAGATACCAGCAAATCTGTGTTTGTTCAGCCACTTCACAAATATCCCTTCTCCAGATTGCGTCTGGCCGAGGAAACAGCACTTCACTGGGGTTCTGAAATGATTATTGGTGGCAGTGTCCTTCTGGGGCTGCTTTTATAAATGTGCCAATAAATTTCACATGTCCAGCTTTGTTTTGCTTTCATTAGGCCTCTAATCTCCGTCCCAGGGCCAGGCCGATTCTGCCATGAGTGAACTCTCTGTTTTCTCTAGAGCTAGTGATTAATGACTGGACAGCATCATTACCAATGCGCTGCTCCAGAGTTACATATCTGCCTGTGTTGATACAATGCCACAAACAGAACAGCACTACACCCACTGCATGTGTGCAAGTGTTTGCATGCGTGCCTGTACATATTTAGTGTGTGAATATGAGCTGTTCATGTTTGATCCCGAGCACACTTTTCTGTGATTACATTTTTTTGTCGGGTATAGCATTCATTTTGATTATATCAAGTATTTTCGATATTTGATTTAGCCCCTTGAAGTACTTTTTTGTGAACCAGGTATTTGTTCCAGGCCTTGCTTCAGACTATCACCAAACAGTTTATACCCTTAAATTCTGTGAAGTAACTTGTACAGTCATATCTCTGAAGTCCCAACATGGTGGAAGGATTGCTAATGGACTCAAGGAATCTGACCTGCTAATAACCTCACCTCTTTTACAACGTGGGTATTGTTCATCTTTTCCTTTTAAAACTCATATGTCCATGGCAGCCAGCTATTAACCTGACATTTACTGTACTTTTATCGACTCATGAGTGCATTGATTCATACCGGTCATGTAAGTACTTATCTCCCGGGATATTAGTCACCCATCCCCATGATGATGTGATATCATATTTTCGCTCCTTGTCTCAAGACTGTGCCCCAGGCATGGAGACATATGCATTGCCTGACAAACCATAGCGCCATAAGCCCTGCCTTTGTGCAGCGGTATACGTCCTGCTAAGCTGAATGTGAATGTGTTTCCACATGACTAATAGATGATGCATGCTATCTGCCAGGCCAGGTTTTTCTCCAGTTGAAGGCCAGACTGTGTGCGTTGGGAACAGGAAACCAAGGGTTTTTGTTTTTGTTTTTGTGAGGTCAGTGAAAGACAGAGTCACCTGTAGAGTGGAGTCAGCAGGTGCTCTGCCTCTCAGGTCTCAACACCTTAACTATCTTGGGAGTGATAATTCAGCCTGTAAACTGGCTGCTGGAAGTGAGAGGCAGGTTTCTCTAAGCAATCTGTTCTTTGTATATACCTGTAAAATGTGTTAGTGGATACAGATATGGTCCTAAATACACATAAAAAATCTTCTGTTCTTTAAATCCTGCTTT
The DNA here is from genome assembly GCA_029814745.1 of Zanclus cornutus. NCBI lineage: Eukaryota > Metazoa > Chordata > Actinopteri > Acanthuriformes > Zanclidae > Zanclus > Zanclus cornutus. Next base: position 19,753,882 of record JAQQZW010000001.1, on the reverse strand, counting down.
ATGCTCTTATTATTAAGAATTTAGTACAGCTTGTTGTGAATTTCTAAGCCACCTTGCTTTGTGCTCTACATCCAGCAACAACACTCGGAAGTAAAAACCCTTAAAAAAGTCATTCTCTGCTTTGATAAATGATATTTTCTCAGCAGTGAAGCTTCCATTGTTTATTCTTCCTCTTTCTCAGTGTTATTCTTTTCATACCAGGTTGAGTATTTCCCCGGTGAGTGAATAAGCCTGTCATTCCCATATTAAACACATCGCTGGTCCAATAAATGGACACCACCTGTTTAAACGGTCAGTGCCATGTTAGGGTCAAGCAGGGTCCTGTTTGATTGGCCACATCGAATGGTCGGAACACGCCGCATGCCCTCTGTGGTAACTTTAAAAAATGTTCAGGAAGTTTGGTTCACCCTTTACGGCCTAGGACATTTCCTACTACAGGAGTTAAGCACTCAGGACAGGAAACCATTTGCTGTGGCTGTAAGATCTCTTTAATGACTGTCTAACTAGAAACAGGCCGGCCTAATTCAGTGCCTGGAGCCAGCGGGAATGGCCTTGCATCTAGACGTTGTTAGAATATTTACTGCTTCTTCGATGGGAGTCTTTTTGACAGTCCTGCAATAAAATTTACAAGGAATCCCTTTTTAGCGTGATGCGAGGCAAAGTGTGGTCAAGAGGGGAAAAACATGCTTGAAAAAGTAGCAGGCCCTTAAAGTTATCATTTGTCTTTGTTTATGTGGACTGGGAACTCTGGATGGCTGACATTTAAACAGCATTTGATCGACTTTGTCCCTGGTTAACTCAGAATACTACTGGTTGATGGTCAGCATCATCTGACTTTGCAGTGTGTCGGACATGGTAACTGTGTTGAATTGTGGGACCTTAGTTTTAGTATATGTGAAAGGGTCACTGTTGTCATTGAGGAGAAAAAAGCTGCTGATTTAGACATATTGAGTTGTAAATGCCCTCTAAGGTTCTCTTGACTGCTGTCAAATGTTATTCTTCAAATCAAAGTCTTCCTGTCACGAGGGCTGCAGGACAACCACACGTACCTTGGAGCTCAGCATTGAACAAGTGACTTTGTAACTGTGGGAGTGGTCATGGATTAGGAGTGTTTGTGTACATGTTCATGTGTTACATGCCTATGTGGGTGTCCATGCACCACCGTACACAGTGTGTTAGTGCTCCTGCTGACTGAGGAAATGAGCTGGGACCACCAGAGGTGATTGTGCATGTGCAAGCAGAGAGCAGGATTGGCTGGTTCCAGTACTAGGCCTGCTATGTGACCCACCAAGCATCATACCACCAACCTTTGTTTAATAAGCCCAGGGAGTGGTAGCCCTTTTTTCTAAAGTGCCACCGTGTCTGGACAAACTGACACACTTCAGTTTCACTGCAACCCCTCCACCCTCCTTTCTCTTTCTTCCACTGTGGATTTAAACAAATGCAGTCAAACCCAATTAGGGGAGAGTGAGAGCAGCACAGGAGAGGCGCTGGTAATAGTAACTTTGTTCAGCTGGTTCCTGCTGTGACCAGCCCTCATTTAAATGAGCCGCTTGATAACCTTCAGAAATACGATCCCAGTAAGAGGGAGAAAGAGGCAGTTTCTCCCCTTTCCTCATTTCCAGCGGAGCGTCTTTTTAACAGGCCTCTCACCTCTCTGCATTGAAGGGCACTACAGTGACACAGATGAGTCAGTGCAGACAAAAGAAGTGGCGTTAAAGATCCGTAATCACATGTTATAGTTAATATTTGACATGCAAAATACTTCTTGAAATACCTCTGTTCCCACCAATTGGGTACTTGATTTATATATTTTTCCAACAACTCATTATGTTATGTCTTTACAGTCGGAATAATAAAGTTTCCCATTAGGGTAAAAACAGATTAAAACATAAAATAAATCTCAAGTAAACATTTAAAAGTCATCTTAAACCCTATGTGGTTGGTAACATACTGGACACATGCTGAATTGCTCAAATGTGCCAAACTCCGCCCATCTGTGGCTCTGAGTGGGATAAAACAAATGCTTAGAACAACTCCAATTTGACCCAGGTTTCCTGACAGCTCCCGAGCAAACTTTGAAGTGTACTTATCATTGATTTTGTGTGTCCTGTCTAACGTTTCTCCCAGACAGGCCCAAGCTGAGATGAGTGTTAAAATACTGTTATCCACATCATTGCATGTGAGGTAATGGAACAATTGATATGGTGCCTTACTACCTACTAGGTAAACAACGCATCAAAAATAAAAAAATAAAAAAAATAAATTCTGTCATCATTCCTTACCCACCCAAAGCTATATTTGTGCCAAATGGGTGATTTGGTTCCTGAAGCTGGGCTGGTCTATTATCTATTGTTGAGGAGGGAAACCAAGTGTTTTAAAAAACTGTTTATTTTTTTTGTCGAGAAATTGTTTTCTAAGATGAGATTCAGTCCTTTTATGGATGTTTAAATTTTTCTGGCTCCAAACATCACAAACCACACTGAACATATGTATAACAGTGTAAAACGTAAAAAAGAAAATAAGATAAATATACAAGGGAGAAATATTAAGGGATAATTTTCCCCTGAAAAAATAAATGGTGCATAATATGCCAGAATAAGCACAATCGTCGTATAGCTGGGCTTGAATAGAGGATATTGAGCCGGAGCTTGATGGGGGGAGTCAGAGAGCTTTGATCGGTTCCCCAGTATGTTTCGCACGAGAGAGCTGCTGTAGGCAGATGGTCCTTTTGTCACTGTGAAAATAAAAATCCAATAAACATGGTAATTATATATAATGCAAGACAGTGTTGACATGATCTAGCAGTGGGCTGCTCTTTCCTCGTCTTCTGGCCCTGAGAATGGCAAATACAATTTATTAGAGGTTTTGTACCATATACACCAGCTGAAACCCGCAAAGGTGCTTGTCCAACAGACGAATACCAAGCCCACTGGAATTAGATAAATAGAGGGAATACTGCCACCTTTGTTTCTCCATCAAGTATGTGTTTACACTATTTTGAACTTATGATAAATCAAAAAAACACTGTAGAAATTATAGCCTAAATATTTTTCAAATTATGCTAATTACACATGCATTACTTTCCAGAAACTAACGCTAAACATTTAAAGTTAAAGCTCTGAAAATCACTTCATTCCAAGGCCTGAAATGTTGGCCAGTTTGCTTAGAGAACTGCATGTGATTGAATGTCTCTCCATTACACTGATAGCAGATCAGCAAAGGGAGCCTGTTGGGTCTTTGATAGGCAGTTAATGGTCCATGAGGCACTGGGAAGAGATATCTCTGAGAATCCACAGGTCTCATTGCCTTTATTCCCTTCTACTCCCCTTGCTGCACCAATCAAACGGTAACACCAGCCTGTGTTTCCATTGGCACTTTAAGTGACAAGATTTACAGGAGCATGAGGTTGATGTCAGCTCCCAAAAGATGACAAACAATAAAAATGGGGGGGTAGCACTCTAACAGCCACAAGACAGTTGGATGGCAAAGATACATTTCAGTGTCCTCATGGTCTTTTGATTTAAATAAAAACATTCACTTACACTTAGAGGTTTGAATTCAACATGTGTCATTCAACACCAAGGCCATGAGGAATAGTTGTGGTCTTTTGCAAAATCATTTTCTGACCAGTTCATCTGCTACAAAGAATAGAGTGAGGTTAACTATGTGTTTGGCAGCGTGAGGCCAAGTCACAGCCCTTGCATGGCACTGTTACATTGATAACACAGATGTGGGAGTGGGCTGGGGGTAGAGGGGTTACACGGTCAGGCCCTATTATATACGCACACTGAGGAAGCCTTTGTAGGTGCTGGGGCCACACTTTAAGTGCCTCTTTACTTTGGCTCTCATTCCACGCTCCAGTCCCTTAGCAGATACTGTTGTATGTGTGTAAGGGACTTGAATGTAATGCAGAAATCCCTCTGTGGAAGCCAGTGTCGCTAACCAAACATTTCTTTTTCTCCCGCCCCGTTGGGCTCGATGAAGTCCCTCGACAGCCCTATAGCTTGTCTTGCTGGAGCCCTAGAAGATGCAGACCACCAGATCCTGATCTATTCAGGCTCTGTTATTTGACATTGTTGTCAAACTTGATTACAATTATGTATATCAAACTCCTTTTTGTTGTTGTGGATTGCTGCAGGGTGTTATAATCAGTTTAATGTGATACTCTACAATGGCAGACAGCTGTTTGAGAGGCTACAGGCGTCTGCTTGGGAAAAAATAATAAAAACTGAGGTGGCCTGAGATGATTAGTTCTTTTAGTGGCAGTTGTACACAGCTAACCAGATCTCATATCCCAGACCACGCCCAATTCTGTTTTTAAAGAAGTTTTGCACTTTCATAAAATATGCAAAACCAGCTTTTGCTAAAGAGTTTTGTGTTTCCAAACTGAGCAACAAATTGGTTAATAAAATTAAAGAAAGATGTCTAAAAGTCATTAATCATTCAAACATGACTAAAAGTTGTATTGCCTGGGATCTAATGTAAGATAATGACTTCTGACAATACAAAAGCTTTCCACTTACAAGCTATAAAGATTTTTAAAATTTTTAGAGCCTTATCAGTTGTGGAATATGATGTTTGTCATGAGGTATCACTCCAAGTGTTTGTCAAACATCTAATCAAAAGGGATCGTGTCCTCTATAGCAATAACTTACGCTACAAATTCCATTTCAAGATGCCGATTAGAGAATTGCACATTTTGTGTAGAAATTAATTTCTGGATTCTATAAAATAGAGAGTTAAGAATTTAGAAAAATTGTTTGAAATCATCCATATTAAACTCATTGAGAAATCTTGCTCTTGGCCAGCATTGTGTGCAGACACTGCTGAATTTATTAACTGTTCAGTATTTTTGGGCAAATTTTTTTTTTTTTTTTTATCAACACACCTCATCAAAATGCACCAGACAGTGCAACATCTAAGTCCTGCTTTTGTCATTAAGATTTGACACAAGTTTAAAGGAGCAATGTATAAAAATGATAGAATGTATCGTATCACCACAGTAACCTCTAACTGTTGTTA
>JAQQZW010000001.1:19687940-19698332 GCA_029814745.1 Zanclus cornutus | reverse complement strand
TCCACCTCAACCCTCCTTTTGTTATTTGATTTTCCTATTTTTCTTGTTCTTTGATCTTTGTTGATTTTTTTTCTTTGCTTTTTTGACACCTCTGATGTAATTGTAACAGCAGCCCATTTTTACTACCACACATAAGCTGTTGTAAACCTGATTTAAAGGGCAATGTTAGGACTTGGATAGCTGCAGTTGCATCGAACAGCAACAGTAACTTTGCAGAGGAAATCAAATTATCCACACTAACTCTGCCTCTAAATGAGTTAAAAGCACACTCTTCCACAACATGAGCAAATTTAAACTTAGAAACAGAGAGAGACATGAGTAAGTTGATCCTGCAGCAAGGTGTGAGAGACCCAAACTTTCATGAAAATTTAAGCCAAAGTTAGTAATGTTGGAGAAACAAGCAACAGTAAGCTAGATTGTGAAAGTATCCAACTGAAAAATTCCCTTTTACTCCCTTCAGGCCTCCCTTTAAAGCCACTCCTCCAAAACACATGAATGTGCTCTGCCTGAAATTGGCTAGATGACGAGTTCATGAGAGACTGTTGGGGAGAGGAGCACAGAGCATAGCAGTCATCGCTAACTGCATCCATTTACCTTTTGTCCAATTCACACATATGAAAATACCTTGCATTACCACGATGAATTAAAACAACAAACACAGCAAATTCACTCCAAAACCTAAACAAACCAAGTACAGTAGAAGTGCACTAACCATGGTGTCGCTTTTCAGGCCCTTCAACTTCCTGTTGTCTGGATGGAACTGGAAATTTTGGCTGCACTTTCTACACCATTCTTGCGTTACATAAGTGTTAGCTGTACAAAGTGCAATCAGAAGGTTCTGAGATTGCACCTATAAAAAGCAAAAACTGTACCTTGTGAAGGAAATTGTGTAAAAGTCTGATGAGCTTGAGGAATGAGGGGATTGAAAAAGACCTGGAGGGAGAAATTCCCCTTTACATATCTGATTTAAAATCTGGCTGTCATCCCATTCAAAGTAGTCCTCTTTTGCAGTGCCACTTCTAGCACTCCGGTTAGGCTTGAAACGCTCCCTGGAAGTCCTGCTCTGTAAGCGCGTCAAGCACCAGCTGCAATTTGAGCTGAATCTCCTCCACAGTGTCAAAACAACAACCCTCAGCTTCAGCTTCTTTTTGGATAACACGATGAAGTCGCAAGGAGTCAAATCTGGTGAGTAGCAGTGTTGTGGAGTGACGATTGTGTCGTTGCGGGCTGCAAAGTCTGGTCTCTGGGTTGTGGCTGTAGACCCAACTCTCGTCCCTGGTGATGATCCTTGACGTGAAGTTTGGGACATCCCGGGCCTGCTGCCTTGCAGACTCTGACACGGTGCTGCTTTGCAAGTCAGGAAATTGCAAATGTACCAGTGGTCACAAAAAAGCATGGAACTCAGGTGCTGATGATGATCAAGCGATTTAACTTGGAAAACCTACTCACGAAAGTTACTGCTTGCACCTGCTACAGACACAGTACTGTGCGGCGCCAAGTTTGTTCTCAACAAGTCTCAGAACTTTTTAATGACCCCTCATAAAACTGCCTCCTAGCAAAGTGGGAGACTTCCGTCATGCATGGGTATGTAGGTAGACAGGCAGGTAGGCCACCTAAGCATTTCATTTGGCCTTGACAAAATGATTGGACCCATTACAGGCCTGCCACAGCCAGATACTGGATTTTAATTCTTTTTTTTTTTTTTTGTCAGAAAATTTGATTTTATCAATTGATATGGGGATGTAACGAGAAGTTATAACAAATATGAAAATAAATACATCAGCTACTCTAGATTTAACATTTGTCAGCAAAACTTAATGTTTACTATTGTATTTTTTTTCTCTTACATTTTATGCTTCCCATGAGAGGCTTCAACCACTGTGGTCAGACATGGCACTAATCCAGTCATGTGCTTGCTCCGATTCTGTGTCACCCCACCCTTCACTCTTCTGCAGTCACAAACCACTGGATATTTTACTCTCATTTCCTTTTTGTTTTCTCTGTGTGCTTCTCTTTTTGTCTGTGTGAATTTTTTTACACGTAGGCATGTTTTAATTTCTTTACCTAAATCAGGGTCCATGCCTCCTCGTTGGTCCTACCTGTGACGCCACTTGCACAAGTTCCTGATCCTCACCATCAATCAAGCCGCGCCCTTCCTGTCCACAGCTTTCACACTGGCCTCAAGCCCTTACTCCCCATTTCATGGATCATAGACCTCCTGCATTCTTTTATGCACTGTGTGTGCATGTATTTCTGTGAATGATGAGAAACAGAGAGACAGAGAAAGAAGCGTAACTTGATCTTGGACATCTTGAGTGCCTTGCCTCTGCTTCATTCTCCTTGAAGGGATGTGAATGGCAGGCAGGTGAACACACCTGGAGCCCTACGGCGCCACGTGCACAATGTGCATGTTCACACAAACACGCACATTCCCAAGCCTGCTCTAATGCCTCTCTTAAAGCCCTGGAGTAAAGGGGCAAGTCTCTTTGGTGTCTCTTTTATAGGGTTGTGAAGTGTTGACAGTCTCACATTATGGAGACAAATTGAGGCCCTGAGTTTGGAGCGTCTCCTGACGTGTTGGATGGATGTTTCAAAACACTTGAAGGGTAATCTAGATGGAATCTCAGACTTTTTGGAGATATCTCCATAGTCTTGGCTTGAGAAAACTGATCCAAGAAGCTCCAAAAAATTTTCTCCAATGTTTCATACATACAGCAGAAATACCAAAAGTGATGCAGATTTAAGAAATAACAGAGTGTGCAGAATAAAGAGAAGCTCCTCTCTGAGGACTGAGACCGTGGAGCAGCAGTAAGAGAAGCAGGCAGGAAGCTGGATTTGCAAACCTTTAAGTCTAATATAATAATGTCAGTTATTATTGTAACATTGAAACTCTTTTGGCACAGGAAATAGAACCTCTGGAAGTTATTTCTGGAGAAGACTTGCTGCGGCTGTCTACATGGCTGAAGTGGCTTGATACATGGCGGTCAGGTGGTCCCCTAAGATTTGCATGTAAATACAGAGAAATTTTTAGACTTGGCAGCAGAAGGGCAGACGGGGGTTAAGTGGTCGCACTGAGTTGGTTCACCCAGCAAGCCTTGATTTAGTCTGTGGCGAAGGGCAAAACTATCATTAGGAACTCACCAGGCTCACCGCCACTAAACACTGATAATATACCAGTCTGGCGCAGTCTGCAGGAGCAGAGCAGGTTGTACGGTGAAGGTTTGTTCCAGCTTCTCACTGCAGTGATAATCATCTATTAGTTTCTGTTTTTGTAGGAGAAAAGCATAGCTCACTATCTCCAGGAGTGTCTCTGCTAGGGGGGACTGTTTGAGTTCAAACTTTTGCAATCCATGTGGTATTTTTAAATCAAGAGTCTTTTTCATTTAGATTTGATTTTAGTCCTCAGACAGCATTTTTCATACTGTCTTGTGAAAACCATGTATCTCCAAGATGTTTTTTCATATCATAAGAAAAACCGTCTTGTTGTCAACTTTATGACAATGCATCTTTTAGCTTGTCCAGTGTATGTTTATATTTTTTTAGTTTATAGTTTGAAGATGGATAATATTCTCCTAACTCTATGGTTTAACAAGAAAAAAAAATTAAAAACTGCCAAATTTGGAGATTAATATATATAATTTTTATTATTAATAATTATTTATATATATACATATAGATAGATAGATAGATAGATAGATAGATAGATAGATAGATAGACGGATAGATGTGTGTGTTCATGCATTACTAGTCACTTATTGAGAAACAAATTTCAGCTGTATAAGCATGTATGTATCAGGGGACAGATGAGGATGGCTTAAAATGAAATGGGATGAAGCACTCTTTTTTGTATTCAGTATCCTGGCAAAAAAAATTGGCCTATTGCACAGAAAATGAAAATTTATTTTATAAAATGTAAATTTAGGACAATCTTCTTACGTCGCTTAACCCACATATTCAAAACCAATAAACAGAGACAGAGAGGTAACTCCACGCACAAATATGCACACAGTTTTAACAATGACAACAAAATGAACCTTGTCTGTATTGGGATTAGGAGTTCCTTGATTTACAGATTTGCTCAGTGAAATATTACAACATATTGAAAAAAAGTCAATAAAAACTAATATAATGTTCAATGATCCTCCCTCTATTCTCAGTCAGTGTAGTATGTTGTAGTATGTGGTGTAGTTTCACTTTCACTGGAAAATGTATTAGGCTTGTACTTCAGTATTTCTAGGCCTCTAGTCCTGGGATATGATTATATGTGCCTCTGTGTATCTCTCTTTCTCTCTCTCTCACCCTCTCTCTCTCTGTTTGTGTGTGTGTGTGTGTGTGTGTGTGTGTGTGTGTGTGTGTGTGTGTGTGTGTGCGCGTGCGCATGTGTGTTTGTACATGTGTGCATGTGTGTATGCACTACTGTATGTGTGTGAGGAAGTGACAGCCTGCACCAACGTCAGTCAGCCCAATACATGGTTGTCTGAGTGCCTCCCAGAGGTCATAGGGCAAATCTTGTGGTAATCTGCTAATCCAATTGGCTTGCCGTATTCACATGATCTGCCAGGCTGCAGGACAGCCATCCTCTGTTCGGATTCACACACACACACACACACACACACACACACACACATATGGGCTAATACATACATACAAGCACGCATACCTGCTGTCTGCACCCTTCTCTTGTGGCAGGGTCTAACTCCATGACACCGGCCTGTTTGATTCCACTTAGGCTTGAAGTAGATTAGTGAAGGTGACTCCTGAGGGGGAATGCCGCTGCATAATTGGCAGAATTCATAAACCAATTAAAAGCGCATTCTATAGAGTGCTATTTTGCAGCTATTATTAACTCCGTGTGATGGGATAAACAGGGGCCCACTGATGCATGCGTGCACACTTCCTATCATACATGCAGCTGGACAAGTGTGCCTGTGTGTTACTTGAAGCTAATATGATCCCAATCCAGTGGCCATCGACAAAAGAGTTCCCTGTGTAGGTAAACTCTGACTGACCCTGTTTCTTGCTTCAAAGTCATACGTGTAGACAGAACCGCAACATATTCTCTGTCTGATAACCAGCATGTTCGAATATGAAAGAAGTTGTCTGCTTTTTATATTTCCCATGAAGACATGACTATATTAAACACATCATAGCAAGCAGGCTGTACTTTTTGCATTTCAGGATTCTATACACTCAGGCTAGAGTTTTGTACCTTGCTTAAGGATGCTTTAATATGGAACTTAACTGGACTTAATCATTATGGGACTCTCCTTAGCCGACATGCCACCCTGCCTGTGCTTACTAACATGCCATATATGAAAGAAAAGTACTGACTACATGTGGTTCCTATGCAAACATAAGATAACAACCACATCATGGCTAGCAGGCTGCACTGTGGGTGTGTGACGTGCTCTGCAGCACCAAAGCCGAGGCTTAGGAGGGGACTGGATCCCATTTCCCAGGCTGAAGCAGGACCTGAGGGCAGAGTGTGGAAACTGAACTAATTGCAGGATATTGCTCCTCGGATGATTAGAGGAGGACATGGAATGCCTGGTCTGTGATGCAAGCAGACCAAGGTGAGACTAATGACAGATGCAATTTTTTTACGTCTACAGATAAGTCTCTATCCTACAGTAGAGGCCTGCTGCACTGTGACAAGGCGGGCAGAGGTAGCAAGGTTTCCCACCAGCTTCCTCTTTGTCTTAAGAGGACAGTAACCAGTTGTGGTGTCCAAGTTCTATTCATGGCATTGGACCTTCCTAAAAGTTGGTGAAGTATATTCATATAAAGCATTGGAACCATACACATCAAGACGTCCAATTTTTTGATTTTTTTTCAAAGTACTTTTTGGAAGGGATCTAGACCACCCACTCAAATAGATGATATGTGATTATTTGTTCCTATTGATCAGTGATGTATTCAAAGATTACCAGAGTATTTTCCCACCAATATTGATTTTTAACCAATTTCAGTATTTTAGAGGCTTAAATATCCAATAGCATTACATCTGCTGATGTCTTATTTACAAGAATACATTAAAAAACTTTTTTATATTAATCCATTAAATGTCATTAAGATATGTGTTATTAAGATATGTACTGCAGGAGCTAGCATGTCAGTGTGTTCTCTGATGTCCAAAATATGTAATGTCTTTACTGTTTCTGAACTACCTCAAAAATGTCTTTAGTATTTCTTATTATCCAATATTTTTGCAGTATCTGCACTGAGCTGATATCCACCTGAAGAATTAATCAGTCAGACTCCAGACAGGACATCAGATTGAGATATTTTGACCACACACTTAAAGAGTTAAGGATTGTAACAAGGGCAAAGCTTTTTCTAACCTTTATTGCTCAAATGAACTGGCCAAGAGGAGGCCAAGAAATGCAGGATCCCAAAATATCAAGTAAATTAATGTAAACCCAAATACGTTGTATAAGTGCTAACAGTCAGGTAAAGTGTTTCTGTGGTCAGCTTCCAAAAGCTTGACAGGTGAGTACTGTATGTGAGTACTGGACCCCAGGAAGGACACACAATAACCACACCAACTGCACTCGGATACATACTTGGTCGAGATTTGGGAAGTCGAACCATTTTAAAACATGTTAAATTTATTGGTGCTCCAAGGCTGACTGCTTACCTAGTTAGAGTTTGGCAAACACATGACGGGTGACCATTCCCATCCTCAACGGGGGGCAGGACAAAACTGCCATGAAAATTTTAGTGCCAGCCTGGTTGATGCAGATTCTTTTTGAAATGTACCTGGAAAAATGTGATATTTAGATTAATTCCGTTATTTTGTTTTTTTGAGCCATTATGTATTTTTCAATATTTTATGTGTCAGAAGATGTAGATGTTGCAAAGATAGGTGCTATCGGGGTCCCCTACATTTCAGCCAGTTTGGTATAAAAGTTTCTGAAGAGTATTAAGTGAAAGTGAATAATATAGACTGATCTCAGAGTATACAATTCGAGACTTTTCCCTGAATTTAACTTTTAGGGTGTGAACTTATATTAACAGTTGCAGACATAGTGTTGATTTATACAAAGTTCAATCAACTACGGATTTTGCTCTGTGCTAAATACTGATGGTTGATTTTCTGACGTCACATTTCTTTCCCTTAAGTTCATGATTGTTTAACTTAATGCTCAGGCTTTTCTGATGGTCACATTGTCTGATGGTTTTTCAGTACTGAACAATTAGAAAAAAATCCTGCCTACACTCAAGTCTTAAACAGAACTATGACAGAAGCTATGACATATTATTCAGTTGATAATGCAAAAAAACTGCTTATGTGCTAAGCCTTGTCTTTCATTATACAACTGTAGATGTCTCAAGCCACATGCAACAAGTGGTAATTATTTCCTGTTGTATAATACAGCTATTCAGCTCTGCTTCACTCAGTTGTTGTTGTGTCCAGAAATGTTGTACATACTGGGCAGGAGGCATTTTGGAAGGAGTGAAGTGTTGCAGTCCCTCTGTGCAGACACCAACCCTTTGATTCTGTGTCTGCGTTTAGTGCGCCCCTTTGTTTGCACTGTTTGTTTGATGTTACTTTAGCGAAAAGAGACAGACACCATTGAGTAGTGGGAGTGCTGTTCTGCTGCGTGCCATTCACGCCTGCTGTAGAGCGCACAGAGTCAAACACAACAAGGGCAGGCCATTGTTTACTAGTGGAACTAATCACCCTGATGGCACATCCATAAATCACCCTCCCTGTCGACAGTGATTGGAGTGTACCTATGTGTGACCATGGACAATACAAATGTGCCAAAGGAAAATAGAATGGGGGTGCACTGAGGCAATATTTAGCTTGGCCAGATGGCCGGTTGCATGCAGCAGGCTTCTTAGCCCTCCACATCTGCTCCTTATGATGTGCCAGCAACTGGGTGAGTGTCTCAGCTTTACTTGTTAGGGCTTTCTTGTTCACCCACGTTTGTCCCACTGCAGAATGACACCTCCCCACTTTAACCTGTCTGCCAGAGAATCCCTTCCCACACTCGATCAGATTTCTGTTTTTCCTTCCACCGTGGCAGCCTCTTCGTATTTAAGGGAGGCATCGATGCAGGTCCCAGTTAGAACTCCTCTCCTCTGATTTCTTTATTTCACTGTCCTGGAAGACGATCAGATTTAGACTTGTGGTGTGGTCCTGTTGCATCACCAGTCCACACACAGAAGCTTGCTTTTGCAGCTGTTTAATATAAATTCTCTTCAAATATCTTTGTCCAGATGGTTTATTTTTACAAACAATACACAGAGCTGCATTCCTACTGAGCCCCCGTCCCCACCCCTTTACTGTCTGTATAACTAGGCAGCTTCACTTCAGAGGAGCAGAAAGACAGGCGCTATCATGCCGAGTGTGCACAGATGGTCCAGTGACACTGCTGTCATACAAACAGGCTTCAATAAAAAAGATATATACACATGTATTGGTATGGATACATAAGCCATTCATTTTCAAAGACAGAGACATGCACGTGGACCCACAAACTTCTTCATGCTTGAGGAGACAGATGTGCAGGGAAGAGAAAAAAATGCATGTATATGGATTTTGGATGTGTTTATTTTTACAGGATACATACCCATTTGTCATAGATCACTAGGTTTCTAAATGATTTCCAGATGACAAACCAGTGTTGTGTTAATGTCACTGATATTCAGCTGTTGGGCGTGTCTGCCCTCACTTTAGAACTGTGAACAGTACTTTTCACTGCAGAAAAATTACTGAGATTTATAATCTTCATTTATGGACACATGCACATACTGTTGGGGCAGTAGGATGTAACCTGTTGAAGAGTCCATCAGAAACAGTTCACATCCAGCACATGCAGTTTCGTAATACTGCCAATATCAAATCATCTGCTGTTAACAATCTCTCTTCTATCTAGTCATTTATACTTTTTAATCAAAATTTTACAAAGTTTTATTTCCTACATTTTAAATCTTGGGATGAAAAAATATTTTTAATCCTTAAGCCAGCATGTAACAGCAGATGTGTAAGAATCCTGGAAAAAGTTCTTTAGCGCAAAAAAAATCATGCATTTCTTTATATTCCTATTGATCAGACAATGTATCACCAACAATTTTAATGATCTATCATTCTATTAGAATAAACAATTCATTGACCAAAAAGCTTAAAACAGTTTCTGGTCCCAGTCCCACAGTTGTAAAAATTTTCTGCTTTTCGATGTTTATTTCATTTCAAATTGATTATCTTGCATTTTTTGTGGTTAAACAAAACAAACAATTTTAAAGGCCTCACTTGGACTCTTGGAAAAAAAATTTTCTGGTATTCTCACAAAACCATTTTTCACTTAATCAAAAAAATATGTAACTAAACAGATTATTTGGTAGTTAAAATAATCTTTACTTGCAGCCCTATTTCTAGCAGCAGCAAGAGTTTGAATAATACTGTTTCAATAATAAAGGAGGATCAATGTTCTAAGTAGGAGCCATGTTGGCCACTGTAGCTGAACAAACAAACAATATACCAATACATATTTAAAATTCATCAACTGAAAATTCAAGAAAGCCACTTATTTGACATTTAACAGCACAAATATTGAAAAACTACAATTATTTGAAGTGAATTGATCTCACCACTGTGAGGTCTTCTTTCAGCCTTTAAGAAACACTAATATGAATTCAACTGCTGGAATGAATGGCTAGTTCGGGTTGAAATTTTTTTGTAGTGTAGGTTCTACCCTGACCCCCACCCTCACCTCTCCCCAGGCCTTACTGCCACATCCACTGCACATCCTCTGCTCCCTTCCGGGCCCCAAGCTCTGGAGCCTCACAAAGGAGCCCTAACAAGAGAGAAGAAAGAGCCAGTGCCACTTGGACGGGATTACATCCCAGTAAGATTCTTCAGTCCTCTTGGCCAGCCGCCCCTTAACCCTCCCCTTCCCTGATTAGAAAGTGAGCAGGGAAAGGCTGGCTGGATACAGAAAAAGGGTCCACACATGTCCAATGAAGTGTTGCACTGTTGTATGGAGTAGACTTGCTGAGAGTTGTGTCAGTCTGGTCTTATCAGAAATCCTGTCATTGAAGTAATTGTTAAATACAGAGATTATGTTCAGGGCAAGAACAATGTTAAGCAAAAATAGAATAAAATAACCACTTAAAATAATAAATTTATGTGTTGTTGAAATCAAGGACCTCTGTTCTGAGGGATACCAAGTTACGGTTAAATACTGGTAATCCCTTTTAATAGACGGACCAAATGTTCAGTTTTTAAAATATAATTATCAACCTAGTGTAATAGTCTTGGTTCATGCTCTCACATGCCCTTAATTTAGTCTGTGAGGTGGAAGGACACGATGACTCTACCTTATCCTCTCTTGATCTTTAATACCTTACTCCTCCCTTCCTGTCCTTAGATCCCCTCACATGTCC
>JAQQZW010000001.1:18906969-18917698 GCA_029814745.1 Zanclus cornutus | reverse complement strand
ACACACACACACACACACACACACACACACACACACACACACACACACACACACACACTTTTCTCACTCTCTCTTTCTCATCTGTGCCTCTCTTTCCCTCCTGCCTTCACATAACAAGATGAACATTTTCACTTTCTCTCCCTGCTCAGAATCCTACCCATGCTGCCCTCCCTCTAATCCTTTCACGGAAGTGACTCATATTACAGCATTCTTCAGTTTAATGCACTTTAATAGCATTAATATCTGCTTTTGCTTCTTCGGCTGCAATAAACACCCCTTACATCTTAAGAAAGCCGCTTAAGAGCAATTGACATGGAAAGTGTACCAAAACAGAAACATACCTCGGGTGAAAAGCAGAATAACTCATTGTAAAAGAGTAATCTGCTGTTTTTTATACATTGGCACCAGCCTGGCGCAGGGTGGCACATGGTGTACTGTAAACAGACACTGGGGAAATTTAGACAAAGAGCAGCCAGCTCCCTGTAGTCCTTCCTACTCACTCTCACTGTGTGGAGGAGGCCTGCAGATACGGGAAGAACACGAGTCCCTGCCACCTTCTGTGCCACCCATGTTGCTGCTGCAGTGACAGCCAAGGTCAGCTCAGGAATGACAGAGGGCTCCGGCATCGAGATAAGACTATCACAAACATCTGAACCACCGTGCCGCTTTTCGAAGGAAAGAGAATCCTGCCTCTGAATTATTCAATGGGTCTCCCCCACCCTAAATAACAGCCGGCAAGCATTGTTTGACATCCCGAATGAATAATTAAGGACTGACCTTTTGTTCCCATTAGAGGTGATAGGTTGATAGCACCATACTTTGTGGGTGAGACTGTGAGACGATGTAAAGGTGCTGTGTGGAGGAGCTTTAAATTTTCAGAAAAATTAGCCAAACTCTCAAGCACAAGTAGTGATGCTAAGAAAAGAAACAAAATACATCCCTCTGGGATGCATTGACATACAAAGACATAGATGCAGTCTCTTTTGATTGTTCCTAAAGCACAGCCTGAAGCCATTCTTTGTCATTCCATGTTCTCATAAGAATTGTACAGTAGTTTGTTCCTGACACAGAGGCATTTTGATTATGCCACTCAAGAGCTTGTAGTCAGCTCTGTGAATCAGAAATGATGTATTAACATAAAGTCAGTCTCAGCTCAGCTAGCTAGGTCCAGTTTGAAGATGTTGCAATAAATAATGGTCTATTTACCAGTTTATATTTTAAAGATAAAATAAAAAATAATAACTCAAAAAGCACCATATCTATACAGTATAATTAAAATATAAAGCTTTCGAACAGGACTTTTATTATATGGTATTTTTTTTATATCTAAAGTGATATTTCACATTTTACTGTCAGGGGCTATATAGAGGTTCACTCTACTTTAAGCTACTCTACCTGCAATTTCAATATGACATTAAAGCTCACCTTGGGGACTGTAGCTCCAACTGCCTGTGTGTCTCTGTGCTGGATAAGCTGCTGGTGCCAGGATTTCCCTAATAAATTGATGCATGATATTTACAAACAAATTTCTAATTCTTTTATATGAATAGTGTCAGTGTCATACTTAAAAGCTACACAAGTTACCACTTTTTTCAAAAATTACTCAAAACAACATCTTATTTGGAATATTAAATAATATGCAAAAGTCTATGAAGCTGCTGTACAGGACTGAACATTTTATTTAAAAATGTTTTCTTTAAAAATAACGAAACACAAAAACATGCACTGTAGACATACCTGATAAAAAAAATTCACACTAGTCTCCCGATCTATATGCACACTAAAGTGGCAGATCAAGTTAAAGCCTTTGATTACAGGCATGTGTTTGTTGTAAAAGTAGCAGATGGCTTTACCACTACCCTCAGTAAAAAAAAATAAAAGGTTAGCAGTCTATGACTTATAACACTTGGGGCTCTGGAGTTACCGAAAGGTTTTGTCTGTAACCCAACAAAGAATTTGATTTGGTAAGATTTTTATTTTTTCCAATATTGTTTTCTATTTATTGAAACAATGTGACAGAGTAATCTTTTTTCAGGTTTGGTTCTTATGGCTATCAGACAATACAGACTTCCGATGGGAGAGAAGAAATAAGTTCCACCCACTCCAGATCAAAGTTCAGCAGTACAAAGTGAGAGTAAAAACACAAGCAGATGAGTGCTATTCTAGTTGGAAACCAGTTCGACTTTAACAAGTGATAGTGGATAACCTGATAGAAAATACAAAAAAAAATAGTTTCAGCTCAATTCTTTTACTCTGGATTTGATTGCTTCTGTACTTTACGACTTATTATGCACTGCCAGCTCTAATAACAACATGTAGCATGTTCAGGAAACTGGATAGGTGCATTTAAACTATAACTTTGAGTACAAGAATTTAAGGGATGTAAGATGTATGTTTTGTATTATTAAGTTCATTATCTAAAGAGAAACACACATTAATGTATTTGTCGACTTTTTGACACACTTAAGAGCACTTTGGAACTGAGACTGATCGGATATTAACCAGTGACTGAAGCTTGGTGAACTGATCACAGAAAGAAACAAAGTTTAACTTCTGAACTCTTGTTATACTTAAGAGACGTTTTATTCCATTGCAAGTAAATTACTTTACATTTCTTTGGATTTATGTTGTGTCAAAACTGTGAAGCATTGTTAAAACAGTTATTGTTGGACTGTATTAAGTACAGCATTCACCAGGTAATTAACACTAGAAAAGCTGGCTGAGAGAGGAACTGTTTTTTATTATTCTCTGTTTTCTGCAGGTATCTTCTAAGCATTTCAAGTTAAAAGCACTAAGTGACTCCAGCTGCTTAATGTGTCTGTTGTTCTCTCTTACAACCACTCCTACAGATTAGATACGGGTCCAACATATAAATGACTACTCTGAGTCTCTAGGTGGGTTACATGTCCATCTTGATACAAGCTTTTGTGCCCCTCAAACAGAACGAATGTTTGTAATACCTATTTATGAGTCTTCTAACATCTTCACACTAGTGGCAGATTAGAACCCAAAAGCAAAACACAGAAGCAGAAAACGAAGCAAAAAGTTTGTTTAGGTAGGATCTGCAAAGGTCTAAACTGGGAGATCAGTCACACAAAAAAATCTGACAGGTCAGCAGGCAGAGAAATCCAGTAATCAGGCAAAAGGAGTCGACAAGGCAAGTCAGACAAAACAGTAATCAGTAATACTGGAAAAATAGGCAACGCACACAAGGTAATCTGGGGGGGAGCAAATGAAACTGGACTGGTATAAATATTGAGAGGCTAATTTGTGAATGAGCTATTGGGTAGGAGAGGGGAGAGGAAGCCAGGTCAGGGGGCTGAAAAGGCCAGGATGGGAAATGACAGGAGAGTAAGTGATATGGCATGAAGACAGAACTAGAGGTCAACCGATGAATAGGTTTGGCCAGTTAAACTGCGCACAACTTGACTCTGATATTGACCAATGGCTGTAAAACCTCCTCCAAGTGAGGATTAAGTAAAGGTAATGCTATTCTGTACCTGGAATGATTTATATTAAAATGAAAATTAAGTTTAAAAAAGTCAACTTGATTTATAAATTACAAGCCTATACTTCCCCAATAGAGCTGAAAAATGTCCATTTGTCAGTCCCTGTTATTCACGTCATCCATTATTGTGTTCTTGATGATTATTCAATGGAATAATTCAATTTTATTCCACCAGTACACTGATGAGTTATTAGGTCAGCATTCGCTTGTAGCAGGAACAGTTCTTGGTGAGGAGAGAAAGCAACAGGCGATGCACAGGCAAAAAACTTGTTAATCCTTGGTAAAACTCAAGTGCACAAACCCACTGCCACCAGTATAACACCGGCTATCTATACACTTGTTTGGTACCGACTGAACTAAAAGTACTTTCAAAAGCAAAAGGACAGATTAGTCTGTATGACTGAGGTCACTGAGTGTGTGTGTGTGTGTGTGTGTGTGTGTGTGTGTGTGTGTGTAATGATAGATAGATAGATATAGATAGATATAGATAGATATATAGATAGATATGCTACTATTTGTGAGCTTAACCAAAGGTGTTACCATTACCTGTTCTTACTTCAAACTGCATTTTGTCACCCTTTTCCAACGACCTTGAACTACATACATTGCTGTAATTAGTTGTTTCTTTCAGTGGCACGTCTCTCTTGTCTTAATGCTCTTTCTTTCCTTGTCCTCTGGCACCTCTGCTTCATCTCATCCTACTTGTTAACAACTTTGTTGAAAAAAATGCAATTACTCTTGGGGAGGGCCAAGTTCTGGAAGAGCATCAGATGAGGGAGGTTTTTATTATTCAGTGAACTTATAAATTTAGTTTTAATCCTGTTTTGTGTGCTGAATCCAGTTAAACATGATAACACAATGAGTATACCACTATGTTCATGCGACACAGTCTCTACAAACTGTTGCAAGGAAAATGATACACGAGTCGCTGAAAACCATGACTTGCTTCAGCACTGCAAACTCTGACTGAGCTTCCTCTGCACTTACATTACATGATGTGTAAGTGTGTCAGTAGGTTGTCAAGCCTCTCTACACCATAAAGAGAGAAATTCTCTTAGGACTGTTTTACCACTGTGGACTTGTTTGGTTCCAAACAGTAAACCATGACAGAATATTAATTGTCAATCTTCTGTTCGTTTCATCTGTCAAGGATTCCACATGTCTGCTCTTCGTGTCATCAAAGGGTGATTTTAAGCATTGAACTCAAAAAGCCTGTCTCCTTTACACTTGTTACCATAAGGAGAGCTGAATAATTCCTCTCCTGCCGGGCCAGAGTGGAGAGTTATTTCTCTCAGGGTCTCTTTGGTAGCTTCAACCATTAATTGGACTGTGGAGAGGTCCACAGCTTCTCTGTGAAAGTGTTTTGAGAGATGGCTCACATGCATAAGTACATCCTTCATCGTGTGACAGAGGGCCACAGAGTTTGACTGTTTGACAGCTGTCAGTGGAACTTTTGCTTTGTCAGGATCCTGGGTGTTGGAGGCAGCCATCTTGGACATCTCTCAGGTCTTTCGGTGACCTGCACACTGCTGACACAGCTCATAAATTGACAGCCACCTTACTGTATGTGGGTTGCTAAATTTCAGTTGGGGCTAATCAAAATGTTTCTCATGCATCCTGTTACTTCTGACAGCAGAGTTATTGAAAACATACCAAAACGAAACTTTCCATCTGTTGCACAGCTCAAACTGCAAACTGTTTCAAGTTTTTTCGCTTGCTGAGTCACTTGCTTTTACTTATGTCTGTGGACTCATCTATTAACAAGGCACACACAGGACAGCGTCTTTATTTCTGCTGTAAATTAGGAGGTTTTGAGAAGCCCCTTGGTTTCCTCCTCACATTGCAAGCATACATCTTCATTGCATGGGCCATCACATTTTTTGCAGAATCTGCCTCACTGTCAACGAATAGTGGGAGAGTGGAGCTCATATAGGCCAGGTAACAGGTGAGGTGAGTTAGAGCTGATTGCAGTAGAGAGGGGAGGTTGTGAGAGGGAGAGTGATCCGGGCTGTGTTCAGAGTCAGAGATAGTGTTGCAAAATGACAAACCATGACAATTACAGTGATTTAGATGTTCAATTCAGCAGTTATTATCCAGTTTCTAATAAAGTCAGAGATTTCTGTCAAAGGGCTGGCAGGGGGTCGTGACAAGTCTGATGTTCCCTCTGTTCTCTATAAATCTGTATTTGTATGACATTTAGAATTAAAGCCATGCGTTTGGGTCATTAGTTCAGTTGTGCACATTCTGCATTGCTATCATCATGGGCAGCACTCTACATTACACTGTAAAAAATATGATGTTGTTTCATCATAAAAGTATGAGTGACTCTAAAACGATTTTGAGTGAATTTTAAGTTGATTGAAGATGAACATATTGTTGGTGTTTTGTTTTTTTTGTTCTTGTTGTTGTAAAAGGGGAAAATAGAAAATAGAAAAACATAAATTATAAAATAACACCAACCTCATCCTTTACGAAACCAAAGCTCATTTGTTTTAATCCATACATACTCCTTACTCCAGAAAAAGCTTTCACTGAGGTAAGGCTTCTGTTCTTATGCAGCGTGAGGAGGAGAACCAAAGCTGCAGTACGCCTGCAGTGACACACTCAGGAGAGCGCTACTCTAAGGCAAGCACAGATTCCCGGTTTGAGGAGAGAGAGAGAGATTGGGTGCTGAAGACAGACCATATTTATAGCCAGGGATAGGAATAATTCATTGTGATCAAAGTGCAGATCATGCTCTATTCCATCACAGCGCAGATGTGGCAGAATGAAAAGAGCACACTTTCTCCCCGTCTGCTCTCTAGCGGCTTTCAAAATGGAAACAGTGAGGCGAAGTTATCTCTGTGAAGCCACTGTGTGTGTGTGTGTCTGTGTCGCCATGCGCTCTGCGCTCATTCTCAGGTGGCTTCACTTTAGAAGAAGCGAAACGCCTCCAAGATTTAACATGCTGTAAAAAAATAAAAAAAATAAAGAAAATAGTGTCCCACAAGCAAAGCATCCTCTCAATCAGAGCGAGGAGTGAATATCAGATTCTGAGCTCGCAGCAGGAGGTCATGTGCCTGAACCCATGCACAGTAAGGCAAATCCATGACGATCACTACACATCACATGGGTCCTGTACAAGCATGTGAATAAAGTAGATGATAGAGTCAGAGAGGTCAGCCGACTGACTGCATGAAAAACTGAAATACTGTTTGACATAACCCTCCATTTTACTTGTTTTCTATGTTTAATTTTCATGTAGCCTTGAATTGCTGCTTAATAATATCAGTGAACGCTTCTGTCGATATTAATACCACATGTGTGTGTGCCCCTCTTACCACAAACTCAAAAGCAACCTTCCCACATACCAGTTTGTTGTTTTTCATTTGTCTCTCACCTCTTATTCACTCGCTTTCCCAGGAACACACATATTCTCGTTTTCTGTCTCTTTTTTGTTTACAGTTCCTCCTGCCTTTTTTCTCCCAGTAATGCTTTCTCTGCAATCACACACAAACACATAGACACACACATACGCGCTTCTTCCAGTTTCATTTTCTCTACCTCCCACACAGACACACTCATGCGCCTGTTTCTTTCTCTCTTTCATATTCTGTGTCTCAAACCTGCTTTCTGCTTCCCTGTAACTCTTCAGTGCACACATACACAAAAATACACAATCTCACATACATGCACAAGCGCACAGACATCCATCGTCTTCTCTTTCATTTCTTCTCCGCCTACACTTTTTCTATCACTGCTTCCATGCATGCACACACACATTCACGAACACACTTAGAGGCGCCTGTTTCATTCGCTTTCATTTTCTCTCTGCCCCACCCTTTGTCCCCCAAACACTCCCTCAACACACACACACACATACCCTCATACACACACGTATACCTCTCTGTCTTTAACCGTTTCTCCTATTTCATGTCCCTCACACACACAAAGTGACACACAACCAGCAGTCCAGCTTCTCTTACTCCCAGCTGGGCTTGGACAGCTCTCTTCCTCTGGCCTCTCTGGGCCATCTGGAGTGCAATGTCCCCGGTCTGCTGGTCCCCTGCCAGCCGCTGAGCCTCCCAGGATGAACACAGCATCTTCAAGCACAATTTGTACGCGTCAAAGCTCTGCTGTGTGTCCAGTGACCCAGCTGAGTGAAGTCATTGAGTCTTGCATTTCCCACCTCAAAGGAGCCTCATTCTGCTTTGATGACACCTGCGCTCCCTGTCTCTCTGGATGGAGGATGGTGCAGTAATTGATTAAAGCGCTGAGCGACCTTACTAGCAATTACAGCTCTGTTTATGATCTTGTGGAGTGTTTGTCTTTGCATTCAGAGCGAATACAAAATCCCGCACATGGGTCAAGCACCTGAATGAGCTCCTGTGAAATGCACCTGTGTTTTGTTTAAAACACAAAGTAAGACTTGATTAGAAGAAGATCCCATCTCCTTGAGTACAGGCATGGCAAGACTCAAAATAAATTATGAAATGGACACTGAAAGGAATTCTCACCTGCGCATGAGTCCAAGTGTTTTGTTTGCACAAAATAGAACAATACAACTATGTTCTAAACAGCAGCAGAACCTAAGAAAACAGCATTCAATCATGTTTGATCTTCTGACTCTATAGTTTTATAATCCTTTCATATAAAGTGTCAAATACTGGATATGTTTGAGCCACCAATGTGCAAGCTTGTCTATTGCAGCTTTAAGCTCTATGCAAAGTCTCCAAGGTGCCTGCAGTGTGGAAATAACTGACCTAATGACTGAGATACAAAATATCAAATTTATTTCAATGTAAAAGACTAGAAAAAGTGCTTTTGAAATCAAGTCTGCCTTGTAAAATGAATCGTACTTTAAGTCATTCAGCCACAAGTTTCCCACCTCCATGACACCCACACTCCCTCAGCTCGAAAGAGTAATTAATTAAAGTAAGTTAGTCAAAATGCTTGCAATTAAACCAATTTTTAAGCTCTTCTAAATGTAAAACTGATCACCATTGACTTAGTGAACGGGAGAACAAGCGGGAAATCTTGTGTAAGTTGCATATAGTAGTACTCCAAACCCTCTAAATGGATAACCAGTTAATTACATTTCCTTGGTTTGATTTGGTCCTGATATGATATATGTTTATTAGTATATTGTAGGACAACACTCTGGAAGCATCTAGAAGTACGCAGTCACTGTGAAGCTTAAGGTTGTGCACAGGAGGATGAAGTAAAATCATTTGCACAATAAAAGTGGCATAACCCAACTCTGATTGTACTCCAGCCACAGGTTTGCCAGGCTGGAAAAAAAAAAATTTAAATGCCTTTAGAAACTGTGTAATGAATCATTGACCGTAACTAACAATTACAACATTTTTGTTTAAAGACACTAAACATAAATTGAAGCATAATTTGGAAGCCCCGGGAACCACTGGCAGAGCACACACACACACTCTAAGAGCTGTAGCATGTGTGCTGCATGAAGTCAGGTATCAGCAG
Source organism: Zanclus cornutus (assembly GCA_029814745.1). Classification (NCBI taxonomy): domain Eukaryota; kingdom Metazoa; phylum Chordata; class Actinopteri; order Acanthuriformes; family Zanclidae; genus Zanclus; species Zanclus cornutus. The sequence goes on along the minus strand of JAQQZW010000001.1, from coordinate 18,908,721 downwards.
GCAGCCAAGTGAGAGACCAACACAAATTGCTGGCTCCCTCAGTCACTGCCCCCATACAGAGAATCTTTACTGTACATTATGGCCCTCACGCAAAGCACTCTTTACTGTGTTAAAAGCATGTCATGTGGTGCATTCAACAGTCTTAATATAAACTGTGTATTTCATTCACATGGAACAGAAACCAGCAGAGATAAATTCTTTGTTGTCTCCAATAATGAATGCATAGATTGATCTGTCCTTTTTATGTCTTCACATGTGTGGTATAAGATTTAACAGTACAGAAAACAAACTAAAATAATAATCAGTACACAGCCATCAATTTTGAAACAACCCCAAGCTCCCATTATTTATCAACTGTCTGAACTGCTTAAATTTAAAATGTATAATATGTATGTAATACACTGTAACCTACAAATAGAAATAAACAGCATGAATAAACTCTGCCTTAATTCTCAAAGTTTGGTGCAAGAAAGGTTTGAAAGCAACAGCTGGAGGAAAGGTTTGCTTTTAGGAGGAACAGCTGAATGGACACCAAGGGGGATTTTGGAAAATACAGTATAGGCAATCAACAAGCAATCTGAGACATTCCAGGTCAATACTTTTCCATAGTTGTAGCGTGTAAGGAACTCGAGAGTGATTGACACTGTAACTTGTAGCTGCAGTCAGTCGACTAGACCAAACTTTAAAATAAAACACATACACACACTCAGGACAACAGATAAAGACAGAGAACAAATAGCATGGACGCAGTTTGATTTAGAGGCTGTAGTGCAATATTTTGGAGACATGAGGAAAACAGCTCCTTTGCAGTTTACTGTAGGCAACATTTAGTATTGGACTTACCTTTCTGAAGCAACCAAAAAAAAAAACGAAGCTCAGAGGCAGGTGGCGAAGTGAGAGTGTCTTCCTCTTCCTCACTAGTTGAAAAGCCGAGTCTTTCTGTTTCAGCACCACGGAGAGCGCGTCCGCCTCTTTGGGGAAATGATGCAAGTTTATCGTTGACGCTGTGAAGGCGTCCACTGTGCAGACTGAGAACGCGTAACCTTCAAGTTTGATGCCACCTCGTTGCTGCTCTGGTTGGAGCAAACATGACCCACCGTGCCTGATGCTTTTAGAAAGAGTACGGCCAATCACAATGCCTCTACTACCTTTACTCTCACTTCTTTGCGCATCCCCGAAGAGTCCTTAAGGACCGGTGCCTGTCCTCCTCCGGGCGGGCACGGCTACAGAAATAGTGACTTTAAGATTGGCTTCTCCCGCTGTTGGAGCACATCTTCATTTGCGGCGCTCTCTTTGTCTTCGAGGCGATGCAAATACTGATAAAAGATGGGGCTATGAATTTCCTCCCGCGCATCGACTGAGTGCGGGAACGGAGCGGTCAGAGCCGGGAGCCGAAGGAGTGTCTTTTACGGTCTGAGTTCATGAAAGACTCTCCTAATGTGGATGAGCTCCGTGTCACATCGCTAATATAACCCGTCTTTTCTTACCAAATGGCAGGATCGTGGCGCGCTGCAAGTGGATACTGAACGATGTGCACTGCTGTGATAAATGCAACCGAGCTACAGTAGAGGCGGCATAGAGTTTAGCCGAGATGCGTATCGTTTTTTATCAGAGATATGAGACACAGCGATACGTTTATCCACATAATTAAGTCTAACGTCATTTATCAATAATGAATTATTTATTCATTTTGATTTAGAAAACAGTGCCACTGTTAATGTGTGGGTGTTAATGCATGTCCGCATTTGTACC
>JAQQZW010000001.1:18867253-18877496 GCA_029814745.1 Zanclus cornutus | reverse complement strand
GATGATCGAACGCCTCTGAGTTATGGCAGTATTTACTGCCACTGCTGTTATTTCTGTGTAACTATTTTTGCAAAAACATTAATAATCTCTGGTGTCTGTTGCTCAGTGAGTCATTGGAGGCGGTGTCACTGTTGAAGAATCACCAAGCAGGAATCATAAGAGAGTGACTAAAGATAGACCATTAGGAACATCTCACTAACAAGATAACAACTGGTTTCCATGACATTTTGAGGGAATCAAAGGCCACCTAGCAGAGAGAAGGGACAGCGGTACAATGCAGAGGAGAAATTAACACTATGATAACACAAGATTAAAGAGATATAAACAGAGAGATATAACTTTGCAAAATGATTGTCAAAATAAAATCACAATCGTGTTCTACAGCATATGGAATGATTTCATATCATAAAGATTTATATTGGTCTAAACAGCAGGAGCTCTTACGAGAACAACAAACAAACAATGGCGTTATGATGCCTATTTCGCTTATTGTACTCCGGCTGACATTTTTTAATATAGTTTCTTGTTAACAGGGAAAAAAGGGCTAATGATACTATGGGCAACTATGAAGCACCAGTCAAGTGTTTCATGAAATATAATGTACCTGACACTTTATATCCAGTAGCAGTGTTCCTCTACTGAATTCATGCATGGTGAAACGAATATTTGATAAATATTCAGCCAGCAGGGTATGGAGCTGATGTAATGATCAGAGAGAGCCGATCTCACATTCGCTTGTTGCTGTCTCTTCTCGCAGCCTCTGATTAAGACAGATAAGGAGCTTGAAGTCCTGTGTTACACTAACAGGATTTCCAGTCAAGCCCGCTAAATTGTAAAGCCTTGCAAGGCTGGACAGACCTGCCACAGGGGAGAAGAGCTTCTTGTTCAAACTCATCATATTTTTCAAAAACCCATGATCTGAGCATTTTGGAGATAGGCAGTCGGCATCCTCTGCGGTGCTGTGTTGTTGTGTGTATTAGAGATTGGTGCTGCAAATGCAGAAAAAGAAGGTCAAACATAGTTGACGACTATTAAATATCCTAAAATTGAACTCTGTGTGTAGTTAACTTGTGTCTTTTTGTGTATTTAATTACCTCTTCTCATCCAGGAAATGTTAGGTGGGCATATGAAAACTGACACAGGCTCCGCCCTCTACTGGACTCCATGGGTAATCACTTCAAATACAGTAAATGCATTTGTCTGCTGCTTGAATGCTTCAGAGTCAAGCATGCACAGGCTGGCATTGGGCAGCCAACATCCTGTGCTGATTGCCAGGCCATCCCTATGATTCCTTGACAGCAGGGGTGCGACCACTTCTGCAGACTTGACTGATCACTGACGTATGAAGAGAGCGAGCTGGAGCTGACCATTGATATCCCCATGGAAGACGCCCCGGGATGAGGACCTGACACTGCTGCCTCCCACTGCAGACAATGACAGCATCTCCTCTGTCCATGGGACGGCAGCCGGCGTGATTACACCGTCACCCTCTGTTAGCTGTAAATTTCAAAAGGAGCAAGCAGGTCTTCCCCTGTCACCTCCACCTCCACCTAAGCAAGTGCAATGAGGGCTTCTACAGCCTGCTAATAGAGTGCAACCTGCTTTCATATCTCCAACTTTTATGGGCACCTGGCAATGTGTCTAATTGTTCTGGAAAGAGCTGCTGAAAACGTTAGCTCCAGTACCTGGATTGATGGATCTTTTAAGGGTGTAGGGCCACACAGTAGTATTTCCCCGGTGTGCCCCTTCAACGGCCTCACAGCCTAAAAAATTCTGTAGTCTGCCGGTTAATCAGCGCTTTGCTGCATGATATGGAGATGCTTTATTATTTGGAGTTTGGAGCACAGCTGGCCGTGGAGACCAACAGCATAGGCTGAACATGCTGAGTGTTTTGGCTGTCATGACAACTAAAATTATTTTCCTAGCATGCTCTATCGTACAATTGAATAATTTAACTCAATGTGCTGCACTTGCCACAGGGCATGTGATGTCTTTAGGCACCACTGGTTCACGTCAAGTTTGGCTGGGTAACACCACCCTCCAGAAGAAAGGTTATGAGAATTTTCTGGTAGCTCATAACTGAGGGACTGTTTGGTTTCATCTTGTTGGTGACACAGCACTTCCAAAGCTTGGAGGAGGAGAGAACACAGCTGAGTAGTCACCTGCAGCAGGCCTCTGGTTTCTCACAGCAAAGAGAGGAGATGTAGCGTTGCACCAGATTCATCCCCAAGGGGCTGGGGAGGGTCCTGCCTGGAGAGAGCAGTTGGTGAAGGGTGGCCCCTGATAAAACCAGACACATAAAATCACATTAAATCTTTCTGTTTGTCCTGTTCGCTAACCAGCACAATACTCACAGTCCACTACAGTGACTAACCTGTACCCGGTTCTGCCCAGTGATCCTGCGTCAGGATATTTGGGCTAGTCTGGTCGCAGCAGAGCAGACATTCATCCAGTACAGGGTGGAGCCTGTGTGAGATAGAACTAAAATTACAATATTGCAACTCTATTGTTATAGCACAGGTAGAGCCTACCTACATTACTTGCTGAAGGGGGGTACTGGATAGCAGACACTTCCTTTTATAGGGAGTAAGATGCATTTGTGTAGCAATGTCCTGATTTGCCTGCTACGTAGGCTGAATCTTCACTACAAAAACAATAACATTTGGTGTGTTCTTGGCCTTTGTCTAATAGGGCACGTATCCATGGTCACCAGGCTTGCAAGTCAAAATGTGAGCAAAATACACAATTTGAGACTAATCACAAAGCTGTGAATAGTTGCAGCAACAGTAAATGAGGTTGTGCAGATAGTCCCACTTGCCAGTCTGCACACAGCTGTGATTAAATCCAGTGTGGCACCCTGTTTTGGTCACAAACCTAGTTTTGCCAGTGTTATGATAGCATTATAGCAGTTAATTTGGGGGAAATGTCTTCTAGAAGTGGGGGCAGCAGGCTAAACAAAGCAGAGTCATACTGACATCACACAAGAGGTGGTGGTGGCTCTGCATTTGTAAGGAGTTTTACCTTGAAAACTAGATTTTTGGACACAGCAAAAGGAGGACAACAAAGGAAGACAATAGAAGACTGAGAAAACAAGTTTTTTATTTTTTTATCCGTCAAGACGAACTGTGCATGTACACCTTCTTAAAAATGAAAAACTACATCAAGAGCGGGCTGGGTCAACAAAGCTCCTGAGGAAGGCTGTGAGAGCTCGTTTGGTGTGAGTGAGTTGGTTGCGGAAAGTAAGTAAGTGACCTGCCTGGAGTTGATTTAACCACTTAAACACCCCTCTAGATAGGAACATTTATATGTCTTGCTAGTAGAGGCATTGGGTTAGTAGGGTTAGGACTTACTAGCCTTAGAGTTAAGATTTACCACAAGCCTTGGTTAGCCTGGCAACGTAATTGCCAGTAAGATCACTGGATCACAGAGGGCATTGCAAAATCTGACTGGGTTAACTAAAAGTGAACATGGGTAGTGGGAAAAGGAAAAGAGACAGAGATAAAGAAAGAGGGAAAGAATATAAAATAAGAATGCAGATAGCCTTTCCGATTGAACGTCTGCTGCTTCATTTGTAAGACAAAACTAAATATTTTACTGCAACTGCCTTAATGTGCTGTGCAATCTATGTAACCTTGGCCATATCTCACCCTGATGTGGTCGTATTTCACTCAAATGTGGTTTGAGTAAAGCTGGATATACAATATAAATCTGTGTAAAGGGGTTATGGCGGAGCCACACCATGTAGCCAACAAAGCTACACTATAGCTGATGTGCACCTCTAAAATGAGGCTAAATGTTGGGACTACAGTGGTTACGGATATACTAAGGGCACAATGAGTTTTCTGTAACACACATCAAGCAAAGCCATTTCTACTGCAAACCAGTTCATTACAATCCCTTTTCTCTCTCTCTCACAGCAAATTTACCTGGATGTAGCTTCAATAATATCAGTACGTGCATAGCCAACCGTCACAAATAAGGAAAATAAATGTTAATGAAAGAATGTAAACACAATTACCGTGGGGAATATGATAAATCAAAAAGACCTCATCAAATACCATGCATCCGTCTGGTGCTGCGATGGTGCTTCCAGCAAGTGCAATCATAAGCTCCACTATAACCTGAGCCATAGTTATGGCTTAAGGCAGAATTTGCTTTAATTATTTTTCCAGTATTAGAAAAGCCAAATATGTATGTATCTCAGTGACATACGTTATGTATGTCACTGAGATACATACATATTTGGCTCATCTGACATACGGTGATTACTATGTAGGGATTCACTCTTCTTCCCTCAGCCAACTCCAATACAATAACTGGAACAGTGCTATCGTACTATGTAATTAGATGTGAGGTGAACTTTGAAACCTCTAGCTGCTCTATTAGGTCAATTTTAAAGTTTCGAGTTGAAAAGTTTCAGCAAGCGACTTCACAACAATCATGCAGAGGAGGTCAAGTGAAATGTGTATTTAGGAACTGAGTGTAGGCTAATTGGACAGCCCAGATTGATGGTACTGGACTTTAACCATGAGAAATAATTGCTTGTCGCTTCCAAATTGATTAATGAAAGGCCTCAGAGAAGACATGAATGTTTTTTGTTCTTTCTTTTTTTACTGATTACAAAGTGAAGATGTTATTTAATTGGGCTGTAGCAAGAGAAGAAAAAGGGTAAAATTTCTGAACTACTCATCCAGAAGGTTCTGATTGTACATAATATAACATACAAAAACACTTCATGATTTCAACAATTACTCAGTATTACACTTGATTGTAAAAATAAGAGGGAGATGTCCTGTAATGGGATACTCTGTTACAGTTAATAAAAAAGAATATATGTTTTTAACACATCGCATGAAATATGCTTTGCGTTAAAGAGCAAGAAAGGTGAAGGGGTGGAGATCCTTTCAAAAATTTTGCTTTTTCAACCAGAATAACACATTTCTACATCCCAGCAGTTGCAGAGGTGGCCTTGAAGGACAAGGCTGATTTCTCCTCTTGCCTCCTGTTTAGCCCAGCCTTGAGCCTGAGGCACTAGCTTGTGCTTTCCGCTCCTTTTTTCAGCGATAAAGCTTGTGATGTATATTAAATGACATAGGTCTTTATAAGTGTCATTGTCTCACAGGTCTGATGAAGACTAATATCTGCACTCCTCTCACCAGCTGAGGCTTTCTCCTTTATCGCTGCAGGGATACTTAGAGAGGCACAGGGCTCTGGGGGTGTCAGTGGAGTAAAAGCCAATAGATTCCAAATGTGGGGAAAAAAATTACTCTCCTGTCTTCCTAAGTGTCAGGGGTCAAGGCAAGTGCATATGGGCAGGTTTGTGCATATTGATCTGAGCAGAATATTATCTGTTCTGAAGCTCCAACAGAGAAATTCAAACAGTATCCAGCAGAGGTCTGAGTGGACCTAAGAAGTAGGTAAAGCACTATGTTAAATGCAGCTTGTCAGTGATCCCACCGACATGAAATAAAATTATTGGTATTTTTTAGAACAGTCATGTGATGTCATTAACATTCTTTCTGTCTTTGTCACTCAGTAAATTGAGTAAACATTTTATTTCACATTCCCACACGCACACTTTACTGTTACTTTATCTGTTAAATTGAACATCCATTTTTGCTCATTGCAAACTCATTCACATTCTGTGAATAGGGGGACTTTAATAATACAACTTCAGTGTAAAAGTGATTTTTAAATTGATTCCTCTGCGTTATACATTAGCTAATGGATGCTGAAGCCGTACGACTGCAGTCCTCTTTGGTTAATGTGGTGTAGTGAAAATAAAAACAATGTTTATATTCAAAGTGGGGTGCTGCAAATGTCTGAGGTGCTATTTGCCATACGTTTCTTCAGAAAACCAACTGTTGTTGCACGTGAACAGATTACCATGGCACATACTAGTTGCATACTAGTACACTGAAAACAGTTCTCTGAATGTGTGTGTCAGTCCATCACATGACAGATAGCAATAATTTAAAAAGCCCCATGTCTCCATGTTGTTACTTTTATGCATTGGTGCTGATGCAAGTCTGGAGGTGAAGGACAAAGTTGTGTTTGTATGACGTTTTGTCTAACCACATCTGAAGGTGAAAGAGTTTATAGCTTCTTCAAAAAGCCACACTTGAAGGTGAGGGGAAAAATCTGCTGTCATAGCTTATCCGAGACACATTAATCATTTGAATATGTGAATAATGGCACAATGTTTCCGACAGTCTTTCCAGTAAGGTATTTACAGTGTAGCAGTACTTTATTTGTATAGTGTAGAGCTCCACCCGGATATTCGACTATTCGTTTGTTGGGTCAATTTTTAATTATAATTTATTTATGTACTTTTTACTGAATGCAGGCCATCAAAAAATACGAACTGCAAGTACGCTGTGTCTCCACATTCTTGTTATATGTTGATACTTTTCGCAGCTTATCATTATGAGCATTTATGCAGATCATTAATTTATCCATGCTAAGAAAAATTGTTACAAGCTGTCGTTACGTTACAAAAAGTGCACAGATATAAACATAAAAAATACCAAACTTTTTGGAAAAAGTTTTATTCGTTCAACGACAAATAACAATACAAACAACAAAACCGTAGAATAACAGAATTCTAAAAAAATAATACCTTTAATCAAAATGAAAGACATGTTGCAGTGCTGTGCTATCTTAGATTCAGAGTCCTTTCCGTGTCGTGCTCAGCCCCCAACCCCCCTACCTTACCCCAGCCCCAATGCGCCTGTAGCTCCAGAGCTCAAAAAAAAGGATAACTGGGACAGCACCAAAAAGTTAGGAGAAGCCCCCATAATAGCCTTATGGTTACATCATTGTTGCATGCTGTTCCATGCTCATTCCCCTGTTGTTAGTCTGCAACTTTACTGTCTACTGACAATTAAGAAAAGCTAAAATTAAGAACTTGATTTTATGAAGAAATGCCAGCTTCAGATCAAGCTTCAAATCCTTCTTATTTTCTTACTCCACATACCTGGAGAGGTTCAACTTCGCTGAGTCTAAACAAATGAATACAGAAAACTGTTCCTGAATGACTGCTATCATTAAGCTGCTTATCAACTGGCTCTGTTTTCTCCAAGATTTCCAATCCAAACACGGGCATTTCCATGTGAAAGAGGCAACAGTATTAATTACAAGCCACATTATTAGAACCAAGTCTAACAAAGAGCAAGTATTTTTGAGTATCTCTGTCTTGTTTGTTTAATGATGAACAAACTATTATAAATATGTACAGGACATTATCAAGTTAAAAGTAATTTAAGACTTTCTGCAGCTAAAGCAGAGAAGAGAGTGGAAAGTAGAAGAAAATAGTTAATGCCTGACCAAAATGTTGCATTATAATCATGGAAGCTAATTAACAGTGTGTGTATTGTTGTCTAATAAAAAACAACAGAGGCTGTAGTTTTTATTTCCAGTTACCATCACAATAGTGCTTCATGTTTTTCTAAACTGCAGTGATGAAAGAGGAGTGTAATAGCAGCGACATTGTCAGTTAGTGTGGTAAACTCTCTCTTCCTTTGTTAAAACCTCTGTTTTAAAAACAGAGGAGATTTGGGAAGCCTTGGATAGCAAAATGAGTTCACTGGCTTATAAAAATATGAACTGTTTTTTATAACTTCACACTATAGCATCACTTTATTGTCTGTACTTATATCCATGTCAAGATCCTGTTGGAATGATGACTCAATTTCTTCAGTGATCTGATCCTCTGAGGGTGACCTGCTTCAGAGCAGGTTAGCAAGTAACCATGGCAATCTACCCCAGTTTAAAGTGAGACAGCTCTGTGATGCCGGAAAATCTGTTTCAAATCTTTGTTTACTGTGTGATCTATTAGACAGAATGTCTTGTTTGTGACCAACAGAATTTTCTTTAAGGAGATCTTAAACTCCGACCTTTAACCTTAACCCTCCAGTTGGCAAACATCATTCCAGAGGAAAGAATTGATTTGATCAGTCAAAGAGTGCTTAATTTCACCTCCATAACTAACATTAAAGCTCGTTGCATTTAAAAATACTGCAGATTAGTAGTCACAGTTAAAGGTGACTGCAGTGGCATCGGCTGTACGTGATTTGAAGCTGACATAATTTATCTTCAGTTAAATTGACACAGTGAAGCAAGTATCATTCTGAAGGCCAGTGAGGATGATTGAGATTGCATCTCCCAGAAGAGGCCATGCTCTGTCATGTACTGTGTTGGGAAAATGTAAGAATGTGTCTCAAGGCCTCTCATATGTTGTAAATCTGACAAGAGGCGGACTGCACAGCCATTTGACCCTTGGACCTGCTTGATGAGAGGGTGCCATGCAGGGTTTGGTCTGGGGAATAGAGACACACACATAGTATAAAGTTGATGTAGTGTGTTAAAAGAGAAACCCAATGTGAGGTCGTCTCACTTGCACTCACACTAAGTCAATATAGATGGAGGCGGGGACGTTCCATGACATCTTGGCTGCTGGTGTCCTTCACCATTGTTTTCAAGCTGACTGCACCATCTGTCACTGTAGAAAAAGCTTGTACAGCTCAATGGCAGAAACTCTGTTGCATGTCACCAGCATGTCTGCTTTGCTTTTACTTCATTCACCTTACTGAGATGCTGTAGGAGAATTCTACCCCATTTGACCTCAAATTTTACACACTGCACACTGAACAGCAGTACACAACCATCACACACAATCCTAAACAGTGGTTGCACTAACACTTTAATAAGGTAGATTATTGTGGTTCACTGAAATGTCAAAGCGTGAAGAGGGACAAGCACATTTACATGTCCTGTGCCCTGGCAAGGTAACTATCCCTGGCTTTGACTTGACAGGGTCAGCCTGCTTTTGACTTTGTCTTCTCTTGGGACATCATTAAATTTCTGTTTCCAGCACCTGAACCTCTTTTAGACATCTGATCACGTTTCTCTATCTCCCTGAGCTATAATGTGATGTCCTCTTCCCATACCCTGGCTCAATTTTTCAAAATATAAAGTTTCTCCCAAGACTGGTCACTTCTTATTCAGCCATCTATGGAGATCAGGCTGTGTTTGGATGGCCAGCTGAGCAGACCTTTTCAAATTGTCGCAGTGCTTGACCTAGATTGTGCCACTCAAGGAGAGCTGCATTCATGGTGAAGTGGTCTGCTCTAAAAAGCCAAACAGAAAAAAAAAACTTGCTGTATTTTAATAGTCAAATTCAAGTTTTGTGCCTGACCTTCATTGAAATAAAAATTATAGCTATTAGACAATATGTATCTTTAACAGGACGCTAATTGCACTTTTAAGCAAATGTTCTTCTTACACAAGTGGTGAGGGTTTGAGGGTTTTAAAGAAAAATAGTGAAGTGTGTGAAATCTCCATAACTCACAGCTTTGTTTTTAATCTTCAGCTGAGTGCGACTTCCTAATCGTATACTGGAAAGTTATACATTGCTAGCCATCAGCAACATCTCTACCTTCAGCTGCCACCAGAGGCGGGACCAAGTCATCATCCTAAGAAGCAAGTAAGTCTCTATTCTTAACACTTAACTTCTAAGTCAAGTTCAAAATTAAGACAGACAAGTCCTAAGTCAAGTTCCAAGTCCAGAAAAATGAGGCCAACACCAAAATGCCAATAAACTGCAGTTTCTCAAATGGCCACTTGAGGCTGGCTCCTAAATTTATTGAATCCCCAAAGAGCACATAATTGCCCAACTTCACAGCAGAAATGTTTATAGTTTGGTACAAAAAATAGTTTTGTTCTGTACGGCTGATTTCCTTGTTTAAAACTCATTGAAATCATGTTTAGGCTTGAAGTTATGCATAATTAAGGTTGAGGCTATTTTGAGTGACAGCAGCTATCTACTAGGCATCACAGTCATTGGTAGAAATGCATATTCTCCCCAGTTCCATCCATGCCAAAATGGAGGCTTCAAAATGGTGCTCCACAATTTACAACCAATGGTGTAATGATGCTCAGGAACATACCATTAGTTCTTTATGGTTCTCCCTACCAGCTCGATGGGATGCTTTAAGATTGGTTTAAGCAAAGTGCATCTGGGGGATTAGGTGTTGACTTGCTGGGAATGAATACTAGAGAGAAACGAGTTTGGGAATTATCATGGAAAAACTGAATTTAATTTCTTGCCAAGAGTTAGTATTAATTTTTTTTAAGAAGATCATTGCCACTCTTATATGTGAGCGGTATCAATATCGTCCAGTAACTGTATTCTGTTAAAGTTACAGAGCAAAAGATGTAATCGAACTACTGATACATTACGTTA
>JAQQZW010000001.1:18797350-18807404 GCA_029814745.1 Zanclus cornutus | reverse complement strand
AAATTTCACAGATCGTTAAATAATTGTCCCCAGATGAAAAAATATACAAAATAAAAGAATTTGACGTTTTTGTAGCGTTCGAGTCAATTTGCAGAGCAATTAGCCACAACTGTCTCCCTTTATTGAGCAAGCTGTACTCAATAAAAACTGCAGTGTGTATCTTGTCTTTTTATACTTACCATTCAAAAACTTACGGGCACAAACAATTTTATCTTGTCAACAACTACAGCTCTAGTATAAACAACTGCTAAGCAGACAGCAATCCACAGCCTCACATATGTAAACAAACCAATGTTTTTTGGCCCAGATTATGGATTCCTATGCAGTTAGCTTCTCTGGCTACTCATGGCAGCTACAACTCTCTGTTTATGTTTGTACAGTCTCAGAGACAAGCATTTGTCATTATAAATGTAAAAAATGATGATTATTTTTAAAGATGAAGTAGACTCATGCAGCTGGCCATGGTATTTGTTGTGTTCTGCAAAATCCTATTTCCTATTTCTGTGTGCACAGAGTTAGCACGGCCTATAGAGCCACAATAGCCATAGTTATAAAAAAAAACACCTGGTTGAAATAAACAAGAATTTTTCTTTAAGCCCCATCAATAGCAGCTAAAAAGTCACAATGTTGAGCTGTTGAGCAACAAAGAGCTGATCACAGTCACATGTGACAGTCTCACCTTTGGGTTGTACTCTGCATTCCTGGCTCTCAGGGCGATAGTCTTCAGGTCCAGTTTACAGCCCAGATTTACAGTAGATACTATGTTTCTAATAGAAGAGAAAATAAGAAAAGTACAGAGAAAAGACCTGACTAAGACACATAAAGGAAAACTCTTCAGACGGCTTGGAATTAAGTTAAATTGTGCAGAAATAATCTTCAAATAAAAATAAATTCCAATTAACCTTGTGCATAATTCTGGGCATTGCATGCATTTCTCTGAGTGATGGACACAAGTGGTATAACGTGATACTTTTCCAATACATATAAAACATACTGTAGCTGTGGTACTATTCCAGAGCTCTCTGAGGCTGGTGTGGCTGGTGTGATAGGGGTCATGGGGGTCAGCGGGGTGTTGTAGAGTGGGGTATTCCCTGGCAGTGCTGTGGTGGTCGAGCCTGCTACTGTCTGGGAGTGGAAAAGCTGAGGGGTCTGCCCCGACGTTCCAGAAAGGCCTGGAGAACAAAGAAAGTAATGTTTTCGATGATAAACTTCCACTACGGTTCAGACATGGATGGTAAGTATTAGGTTTATTTTCTCAGAATAAATGGGGGAGACACCAATTCTTGGGAGATGAGATTATCATCTGCCCTGATGATATCAGATTATCATCTCATCTCATAATGCTTGGAAAGTATGGGTAGGAAGATGAAAGTAGTGTGTGTTGTACCTGTGTTTGCCTGCTGTGCCTGTTGTTGCTGTTGCTGTTGCTGTTGTTGCCTCTGCTGTTCCTCCAGTATAGACAAACTGTTGGTATTCTGGACGGGTTGGGGTGTCAGGCCTGAGCCATACGGCATCATGGGACTAAAGATTGGCATGCCTGGGGTCATGGCACCCTGCACAAGGACATGTCACCAAAATATGTTAACTTGGCATCTAGCAAAAAAGCAAGGACAAATAATACAGCAAGAATTCAACATTATCACAGTTATTTTCACTTTGCCTCACTTCCTTGCATTAACCAAAAATCTAAAACTTGGTTGATTTAGGAGGTTCAAAATAATGCCTGCACAGCTGTGTTAGCTGTAAAATTAATAGTAGTACATTCCGCTCTGAATTAAGAGCAGATATCAAACCTGTTTCACGTCATTGTAGGCACATGTTTAACTTGGCTTGCCATTTTCAAGCATTTCATTAAATAGAATGGCAATACCAGAAAATCTTTTTAGTACAGGTGCTATCCTCTGTTGCAATCTCTTATCCCACTGCAACTTATATGACATCTGCTGTATCTCTTGTGACAAGGTTACTCACCAAGCCCATTTCACTGGGCTATATGAGCATCACACTTCCTCCAGTACTGGAAGTAAAAGCTGTTATTAAATATAAAGAACCCACAATGCTGAAGATCAAGGATAAGAGCTTGCATGAAGCAGAATCAAGCTAGTACCTTGAAGCCTCAGCAAGATGTGGGTTTGCTGGTCAGCTACGGTGTGCTAGGTGTGTAAAGCGGTAATTTTGACCATGCTGGGGGAAAACTGAGACCTCATGCAAATTCATTTTAAAATGTCTTCACAATAAAATACTTTAAACCATTGTTACCTGGGGGGAGGCCAGGCCCTGGAAGGCCGGTATACTGTTGTTTTGGTCCATCTCCTCAGCGTTTCACTTTACTTCACTGCCACCCAAGAGCAGGAGGTAACACAGGCTAGATAATTTTACACAGCAGGTGCCTTAAAGTTGTGCGTCTGGGTCTATATTGCGGTAGAAAAATACAATACCACTGTGGACTCTACTCTGCAGAAACACTCTCTTCCTGTTTCTTCTCTCTGGCAGATATGTCCTGTCTGGAAAGACAGACAGAGCCAAGGTGTACTCAGACAAACATTTAAACACTCAGTATTCATTTTCTATTTATTTTTCACCGTGTATTACCAAAGTTGAATGAAGGACTTGGAAAAGTAATGAGCCGAATTCATGCAGCTGCAGCGGTGGTGCGAACACAATCACTTTAGCAAAAACTTTAACGTTTATGTCATATTAACTTGTTCATTTATTCTGCAATGATTTTTTTATGTGTCCTTGAAAAGCTTAGTATGCAAAATACGGATGACAAATTTATCTACAGCCAAGTAGTCTTGCTGAAGGATGTCTTGACAGCCTCCAACATGAATCATATCAAAACATTGGCTAGCTGAAGTTAGCCGCAATGCTAATATTAGCAACACAATGCTAGCTAACGTGAAGCCGTAACACAAGCCAAACGCGTTGTACCCACAGTTAAAGCAGTGACTTCGTGCACTAGGAAGAACTGCAAATAACTTTAACATTTGCCAGTGTACCACAGTAAACTGCACGTGAACTTACACTCACACTCTTGCAATTCAAATGCGCACGCGAACAAAATTAATTCAGCTTCACGTTCGTTTCATCCTCGGGCTTGTGCTTCGGCGGTCATGAACGTTATCGGCTACTCCCGGAAGTAAAATTTTTATGTTCCGCTGTGTCACAGTTCACCGCAAACACAGCAAAGATGGCGTCGCTGAGTGACAAATCAGTTTGGGACGAAGTGGAGGATGGAATCGGTGAGGAAGTGTTAAAAATGTCCACAGAGGAGATAGTTCAGCGAACTCGTCTCCTCGACAGCGAGATAAAGATAATGAAGAGCGAGGTGCTGAGGGTGACGCACGAGCTGCAGGCTATGAAGGATAAAATCAAGGAAAACACGGAGAAAATAAAGGTGAACAAAACCCTGCCGTACCTTGTGTCCAATGTGATCGAATTGCTGGATGTGGACCCCAACGACCAGGAGGAGGACGGGGCAAATGTGGATCTGGACTCTCAAAGGAAAGGAAAGTGCGCCGTCATTAAGACCTCCACTCGGCAGACCTACTTCCTGCCCGTGATCGGGCTGGTGGACGCCGAGAAGCTGAAGCCTGGAGACCTGGTTGGTGTCAACAAAGACTCCTACCTGATCCTGGAGACCTTACCCACCGAGTATGACTCGAGAGTCAAGGCCATGGAGGTGGATGAGCGCCCCACAGAGCAGTACAGCGACATAGGAGGTTTGGACAAACAGATCCAGGAGCTAGTGGAGGCCATCGTCCTGCCCATGAACCACAAGGAGAAGTTTGAGAACCTGGGCATCCAGCCACCCAAAGGTGTCCTGATGTATGGTCCCCCTGGCACTGGGAAGACCCTTCTGGCCAGGGCCTGCGCTGCTCAGACCAAGGCCACCTTCCTGAAGCTTGCCGGTCCACAGCTGGTCCAGATGTTTATCGGAGACGGAGCCAAGCTGGTGAGAGATGCCTTTGCCCTGGCTAAAGAGAAAGCCCCATCCATCATCTTCATCGATGAGCTGGATGCCATCGGAACCAAGAGGTTTGACAGTGAAAAGGCAGGAGACAGAGAGGTGCAGAGGACCATGCTGGAGTTGCTAAACCAGCTGGATGGATTTCAGCCAAACATGCAGGTCAAGGTAAAGATGCAGCCACCAAAAAAAGCTGTTAAACACCTTACATGTTTAAATACAGTACTTATGTATAACCATGCTGTCAAGTTGACATTCATCACATTGGACTCCATTCAAATTGGAACTGTATATCACCTGACACTTAATTTTTCCAGTAACCATATTTCATTCACACTTTCATTCTAGGAGAAATATGACTCAGTAGTTGCTCTGCAGTGTTCACAACAACAAAGTATTGTAGAAATTTAAAAAAATGTACAGTTGAGATCAGAAATTGTTATCACTTCACTGTAATGCAGAATTTAAGACCATAGCATTACTTTAAAGTTCTGACAACAGTATAACTACATAGATTTCTATTTTTTAGGTGATTGCTGCCACCAACAGAGTGGACATTTTGGACCCTGCACTGCTCCGTTCTGGCCGTCTAGACAGAAAGATCGAGTTCCCTATGCCAAACGAAGAGGCCAGAGCTCGCATCATGCAGATTCACTCTCGCAAGATTAACGTCAGTCCTTATGTCAACTATGAGGAGCTGGCCCGCTGCACCGACGACTTCAACGGAGCCCAGTGCAAAGCCGTGTGTGTGGAGGCTGGAATGATTGCACTGCGCCGCGGGGCCACAGAGCTGAACCATGAAGATTACATGGAGGGAATCCTGGAGGTCCAAGCAAAGAAGAAGGCTAACCTTCAGTACTACGCCTGAGGACACTGCCTGTGTCTGTCTTTGTGTGTGAAAGGGTCTTTGATTATTATAACACTTGTTGAGTAAATACTTACAGTTGCTGATTCACTTGGTTTAATAAAACAAAAATAACATGTCATCCTAAGTGTTGTGTTTCTTTCTGCTGCATTTTAAAGAGAGACTGTGTTTTCACTGTTTTAGGGGGTGAAGAATAATATAACAGATGTAAAATTATTGCAGAGAAATTCAGTCTTTAATGGGCTGAAGCCCAGTGTTAATTCAGTACAATGGACATGAAAGCTTTTATTTTGTACATTAAGCATGTTAACACAATTTGTCACTCCAGACCACATGCAGTCTCAGGTTACTGCAGGAAAATGGATACAAAGCAACAAAACAGTCTACAACAAAATGCTCAAAACCAACAGATTGTTAAAATAGTTGAGAACCATTTACATTTGCCAACACATTAGACTTTTTCATGGCAGACATTATAGCAAGAACAGAATGGGGATAATTAATAGCATTCAAATTCATTTCATTCTTCTGTCAGTTCCATGGCCCTGATATAAAAGGTAGCTGTATCCCAAATCTGTACTACATAGTAATGGTTAATACACAGTATTTGAGCAGTTACTGCACAAAAGTATCAACATACATAGTCATTTCATACCAACAGGAAATGACACGTGACATCAGATGTCAAACTGCAAATTTGGAAAGCTACTGCCAAAGAGACAACTAAATATTTTTGCAAATACTTAAATAAGATTCAGAGCTGTTTCACTGTCACCTAAAATTAATTTGAACTTTTTTCAGTTGTTAGTAATTGTTCTTTTATGCAGTGCACTGCACCAACAGCACATTTAAAAACTGACAGTACTTAATCCACGTGCTGTCTGCTTTGAATATTTTTATTTGTTGCTTTTTTGTTATGAATGCACCATATTCTAAAAACCTGCTTAGAAACTGCATGTGGTATGAACTTACAACACAGCTTTTTTTGTTTTCTTAGTTGGCTTAGTAGGAGATGCACAGGTGTAACTCATTTCATGATTGATAGCTTAAATCCAGCTCATATTCCAGTAAGCCATTTCAGTGAGTGCACTTGCACCATACCAATGCCAAACTGGAACATTTAAATGGAATGCAGCTATCATTAATGTTAGCAGTTCCGAATGTGCTTTTTCTTCAGAGACTAATCAAAGTGTCCACAGTGAGAAAGGCTTATTGTCTGTAGAAGTAAGTTATAGATTTAGAGAATCTTTTATTCATTGGCTGCAAATTCTTAAATAATGAGTAACTGCACTAATCTCATATAAGAACTCAGAAGGTTGTGTTAAAATCATGCAAAAGTAGACTGTCTTTTCTAATATAGAAATTTTGTTATGGCTCTGAGCCTGGCAGTCCTTTTTCAATCCATTAAGGTAGTGCTGACCAGCTGACTTGATCAACTCTACAAGTTCTGCAAAATTTATGTAATCACAATAACTGTTAACCATTTTCTCATCAGGCAGAACATCTTCTCATATTAAAGCTGATGGCTGCTAGAATGCTAGAAATGATAGGAGACACTTGCAGAATGCAAGTATTTAAAATGTATTAACCCTGTCAGCCAAGTAACAAAGCAAACTGAGGTGATCCAAATTCAGTCTTGATAGTATATTTACCAAGAAACTTTGGACACAAAAAGACAGTAAATTGCATAAAACTTCTGAATTTTACTACTCTAATTCATATTATTAAAAAATATCTGAATTAACTAGCAAAATGTATTTTAATTACCTACTGCTAAAGCTATCAGTCATATTTCAGTATGAAAAATTTTAAGACAAAAATTGTTGTCTTCTTCTTTTTGTCATTTTAATGAAGGGTGTGGTAATGTTCTTAATCAAAGGAAACCTTTCAGATCATCAGAATTTATCTTAATGAAGCCTTGACTGTGTAAACCACTGACTTTAATGAAGGACCTGGAAAGGCTCAACATGACAGAAGGTAACCTAAAACTCAATAGAATGTTTAAAATGTAAAAACCACAGTATAAAATAACTATCCCCCTAATGGATACAATATGCTATGTAAAACTTGTTTATCTTAGTTATGTTTTCAGATTTTTACACTGTTTCTCAAACATGTCCTGATGTGCAGATAGGAGTTTTAGGCTTAAAAGTAAAAGTGATGAACAGGTTGCATCCTAAATGTGTCATATCTGAAAAATCGCACCTTTTAATGAGTATGTTATTCTGCAGTAAGGCTTTAAAAATTTCAAAATGCCAAAAAATTCATTTATTTTAGGATAATGTTGCTTTTTTGTCATTAAAGAAAACTACCCAGCAATTGTAACATTGTGAGCAGCATAAGCTATCTGAGACAGAGTGTCCTTGTGAGAAGGCCTTGAAATAATCAAGAAGAGCACATTTTTCAATTCTTTACATTTATTAAGAATATGAAAAGAACAGCAGAGTATGTAAAAATCAGAGGAAGAGTCTCGGCAGGGTGGGATGAGATGATGCTAGACAATATGAGGATAGCTGAAACTGAAAGAGAAAATTGTGTAAAGCAGGAGAAAAGTGTTGATGTCACTTGATGTAATATGTGGGCAAAACCAACCGCCTCAAAGTGAAAATAACAGACCAAAGAGGGAAGCAGAGAAAGGGGAACATTTCCCTCCTCAGTCCTTTCTCAGTGGTATGGTCTGCTCATCGATGCCCTCCTTAGTAACGACACAGATCCGCAGGGAATCTCCAGTGTATACATCTCTCTCTGCAGCTGAGATGAACACATCTTTGACCAGCTGAACTGCCTTTTCCTGAGTCAGAGGAATGTGCTGCACACCCTCCATGTTCTTGAAACCAATCTGTAGAGGGAGAGTCACACATGAGTGTACCTGGTCCAATGCACTGTCCTTCATTATGACATAAACACAGTATGATCGCAACATTAAAAAACATGTAAGTACGCAGAGTGTATTATTTACCTGGTTGTCTAGCAGTGGTTGCAGCATGGCACTTGCTGATCATCCAGCCTTGTAGGTGTCTCTCTGGTAGGAGCCCACTGGGTAAAAACTGTACACTGCTCACTTGCCTACATTACAAACATACAAATATTGCAAAAGAAAACAGTTATTACAAGAAGATGGTCAAAGCTTTATACAATTTCCAGTTTAGCTGCAAATAAATAACATAATGACACACAATATAAGCAACAACCCAAGCAACATTCTCTGCCTCCTGCAGTCATTGAATACAAAAGCATAGTTACAGCCTGACAATGAATGAGCAGTTTTTTTCCACTAACAAAATCCAGTGCATATACATACAAAAGAGATACATTTACTCATCTTCATATTAGCAGCTTTCGAGTACTTACCTTCTTCATCCAGTCCTCCGATGATGTTGTAGACATAGTAGGGGAAGAACCTCCTGCCGTACAGGATAGTGGACAACATTGCTGCGATGGCTCCGCTTGTCATTGTCTTATTGTTAGAGTGTTTGTACATCTAAGAGAGAGGAAGAAATAGTTCAGGAGCTAGTAACAGTTAAGTTACCTCTGACACCATCTCTCTGG
Source organism: Zanclus cornutus (assembly GCA_029814745.1). NCBI lineage: Eukaryota > Metazoa > Chordata > Actinopteri > Acanthuriformes > Zanclidae > Zanclus > Zanclus cornutus. Next base: position 18,799,023 of record JAQQZW010000001.1, on the reverse strand, counting down.
CTTGGTGGGGTGCAGAGCAGAATTCAGCAAAGATGGTACCCTAATTGTCAATGAAATGTGGTGACACTTGAAACTACTAGAGATACTTGTGTAATTATGAGACCTTAACAACAATTATAAACATTATAAAGAAGAGTCTTCTGGAAGTTTCTTGTAAGAGATTTTTAGAATAATTCAGACTGCTGCAATACATATCATCATTAAAGACAAGACACATTAGAATATCAGCCTCGTGTCAACTCTGTCTGGGATACCACTTCGATCAACAGACTCCGCGGGTGTGCAAGCAGAGGCAGGACAGTTAGCAGAGTTAGCAGAGTTAGATCATTTTAAGGATGAGACTAAAGAGAGAGTGAAACCGAGAGATCTTTCTGCACCAGCTCACCTTTAGTCTGGCATCAATGATTTTAGTCAGTGTCAGGCAGTCACCATGGAAACCGCTGCAGCCAATGACGGTTGTGTCTGTTCTGTAAGGGGAAGGAGAAGCACAAAAATCATTGAGACTGAGAGGCAGCATAATCTGCCATTGGCCTAGATTCATGAATTCATGGAAAATGATTTTAGCCACAGATAATGCTTTGCAGAGGGGAACTTCAGTTAGTCTCTGTGCACCAACAGGAACCAGCTACACCCTCAAACTTAAAAGTTTTAGAGCATGCCTGCAGTGACTTTAGTGGCTCCAATCCAAATTTAACTTATAAAGGCTTTTTATGAGTTCAGACATAACTATGAAACGAGCAGGTAAATGGACCAGTTATAGATTAAAGAGAGTTGACATGGGTATTAATACTGACAGTATGCTGCCCTTCACCCCTTCGCCGTGACTGTGCACACTTACAGCTTGTAGCATTTGGGTGAGTCCCGGCTGTGGATCGAGTACCCTTCACTTAATCTTGTGTCTGAGGCTACGATGGCAAAGTCTTCCCCAGCAACAGCTAGTACGGTTCTGAAAAAAGAAAAAAAACACAGGCTAGTTCGTTCATCGTAGCAAAAGTACCACTATTCAAGACAGTTACTGACATGGGAGCTAAGCTAACTATTAGTGACCCGAAACCGAAACTGTGGTATTCACTATTTTTTTCCCTTTAGAATTTGTGGTCTATAATGCTAACCTATTTTGCACATTAAGACAAAGTACTGATGCTTAGCATGTTGGGCAACAAAGATCTGCTCCGTTCAAATACTTTTCATTAACTTCATCTTTGTTTAGTTTCAGATGTCAAAGCAGTTGCTAAGCTGGTTAGCGAGCAGGCTAACCAGCTAGCAGTTGAAACATCACACTCACCCTCCGTTGAAAGCGTATGGAGAGAACCGATGCTCTACTGGGCCAGTATAATGATAGTCTTTCATCTTACCAGGGTCTCCAAAAGTATGAGCAGAAAGCATTTTTATTACAGAATGCCAACGGTGTTCAAAAACCTGTCCGGGAAACTCGCTGTATCACTGCAATATGGCAGCCTCTTCTTCGTCTATCATAACCCGGACATTCAGCTGCTCTCTGTGGGTGAGTGCCCCCATAGGCTGTTTGATGTAGAGCAGGAGCCATCAAAGTAGGACCAGTGTTTTTTATACTGTAACTTGATCGAAATTACACAGATTGTTTTTCTCACATTTCACTTGAATTGGGTCATTCTTTCTTATTTGTTTCTCTCAAAAAAGGAAATATAAGTTAT
>JAQQZW010000001.1:17623815-17637286 GCA_029814745.1 Zanclus cornutus | reverse complement strand
GTGTGTGTGTGTGTGTGTGTGTGAGAGAGAGAGAGAGAGAGAGAGAGAGAGAGAGAGAGAGAGAGAGAGAGAGAGAGAGAGAGAGAGAACCAACACCAAAGCACAGGGCAGCTGTTTAACATAGTCTATGGTATAACTAATAGATCACACTGTGTTACATTTGTCAACATGACACTTTCTCCTATATTGAGATACACTCCAGGGCTGCTTTTCCTCCTTCTCTGTGTTGTTCTTCATACTCCTCCTCACGCTCTTTCTGTCCATCTGTACTCTTTCTAACCTCTGCAGTCGTTCTCGATTTCTCTCCGCAAATCATGACTTAGGCTACAGACAAGGAGGGAGACCAGCCTACCAGAACAATGCACCGGTCCGCTCAAGATGTAGACACCACTCTCATCCAACAACTATGATGGATGACAAGATGGACTGTGTGTTCTCTGAGAGTTTTGTCTTGTCAGGGTCCTTTCAAGTGCTGCTTTTTATAGAACCATAAGATGCTGAAAGATGTTTTCACCTCTGTTTGTGCTTGTATTCTGTTTTTCTCTCCTTTTGCCAATGGTAAACATAAATTAGCTGCAGCAGGAATCTAATTTATGCCTAGGGATAAATAAAGTTACACAGTTCCCATCATAAATGGAGACTTTCCATTTGACCGTCCCAGCTTGGTAAATGGCCACATCCTGGTTCTTTATTTTGGAATTTAGGCTCTGCATTGCCAACTTCTGAAAACCACAAAATTGCATAAAGGCTCAAAAATGATCATATTCAGAGAAAACTATAAAAGCCCCTTCTACACAGCCTTATCAAGGCAAAAAATATTGCTCTGTTATTGACTGTTGTGGTTCTGTATAAAAATTAAAAAGATGGAATGGCGGTCATTGTTGTTCTGCCTATAAGGCGGCAAGGGATTTTGTAAGAACTCCAAATCAACATCTGTGTAAAAAGCTGAGCCAGCATGCCCGGGTAGGGTGTGTAGTTTTTGAAGACGTGTAAAGTGTGCGACCCACTCGTGGGAGATTTAAAAAGAGCTAGCAACAGTTAGCAGCTAACTCAAAGAAGAAGAAGAAGAAAAACTGAAAATATCTGCAACTTGGGGAGATAACGAGGTCTGGGAGCTCCTTACCCTCCAAGCAGAGCATGTATATATATCATATATATATATGATATATATATGATATATGTATATGTATGTATATGTATATATGTATATGTGTGTGTGTGTGTATTATTACAACTTTTATCTTTTGTGTATACAGGTTTAAGTTGCTTGGATAATTTCCCTTCATGTTGCCTGTTTTGTCCTTTTATTGTCTATTCTTTGCAATGCAGGAACCAACTCCTCCACCACAGAGCTGTATTTGACCGGTGCCCTGCCTTCTACTGCCACTTTCCCCTCTCCTGCTGCTCTGTCATCCTATCAGCCCGCTGGTGCCTACCCTTCCAGGAGTTATGCTACCAACCCTTCCTTGGCTCTCCAGGATCCTGCCTTCAGCACTTCCACCAATGGCCTGTTTTCTCATCATGACCCCCTCCTTCATCTTAAATCAAGCCAAACTGTGCTCCCCACTGCACTAGCCTTCAATCATCTCTCCTCCCCCACTTTGGGCTCGGCTCTGCCTGTTCAGTCCTCCACTTACCGCTCGGCCCAGGAGTCAGCTCCCCACCTCCTCCAACCTCAGTTCAGCTTGCTACCTTCTGCCCTGCCTGCACCTCATAGTGCGCCACAGCCCTACGCAGCCACAGTTTTCTCAGGCTCTATTGAAAGAGCTCTTCAGCGTGAATGTAGTGTGATCAAACACCATCAGAGGCCTTCCAGCAGCCATGCGGCCTCTGAGCAATTGCCCAATTCAGAGCACTCCTTACAGGGTTACTTTGGCTCTGGCAATGAAGTGGATGTGTCCTACCAGCAGGACCCATCCCGTCAGACTCCAGTGTCCTGCAGCCCTTCCACAGGCGCAGATTCCTCTCAGGGGATCAATCGTGCTTCACAACCCAAGGCAGACGCAGTAACTCAAGCTTTTTCGTCAACTTCTTTGACAACGGCTAAAGACTGCTCTTCCAAACTAGCTCCACATCCTGCTGGAGGTGAAAAGAGTCACGAGCACTCTCAGAACCATAACAGAGGGTCTCCTGAGCATTATTCCACCCCAGGACAGAAGCAGAATTCAGTGATTGCTAATCAGCAGTCAGTCCAGCTATCCAGCCTAATGTCCAGTAGTCTGTCCCAAACCTACATCACCCCCCACACTCAGTCACAGAGCTCCCATTCCACCTCAGACAAACTCTCCCCCCTTTACAAGACTCTGCCTTCCCTCTCTAGCCAGTCTGACAATGTGGCATCTGTAAGTCAGACTCTTGTTTACTCCTCCAGTCCGGGGCTCAGCCAGGGGCAGGAGATCCAGTATGAAGCCCAGGTTCAGGGTTTGTGTCAGGGGAATCTCTCTGAGAGCTACCCCACATCCCACTCTCAGGGTGCCCAAAATGTGACTTTCACATCTCAATCACAGGGGCAAGCTTCGGTGACTCAGTCTCAGAGCTACGCCTCAGGACAATCTCTTAATCAATCCCTTAACTCCTCTTACCCAGCTACATGTGTGCGGAGTCTGCCCACATCAAATTCTACAGAGGACTACACCCTGATGCAGGCCTCAGTGGGAGGTAAAACACATGACACACTGCCCCAGCAGCAAACACAGCCCCATAAATATGCTTTGTCCACGCCGTTGCCTACATACTCTTCAACTGCTCAAGCCTTACAAAATAATATCAGATCCTCAATACAAGACATAAAGCCAACATATGGCAAACAAAAACTTGAAGAGCTTCCTATCCAGGATATTGATGCTCTTCAGCAGGCCTCATTGGAGGCCTCTGCTGCAGCCACCAGTTTGTCTGCTCACAACAATGTCATCTATGTTGTTTCAAAAATGGATGATCATCACAAAACACAAAGTGTTATTCGAAGCAATTCACGTTCTGATGACCAGCTAATGGGACTAGGTCATACAAACACGGCACAAGTAAAAGGTGAAAGGATGGGTTCTCTGAACCAACAGCACATTCACCTAAGCAGCACCAATGGTCAGGAAACTGCCAACACAAAAACTACAAACTCAAGTATTATATCTTCTCATGTACAACTTAACTCAGACCAACTTAAACAGCACCCTCTCCATCTCAAATCGCCTGACTCCCATCAACAAAACCACCAGAGTCATAGTCAGTCCCAGAGCCAGACCCCATCAGCTCACACCCAATTCATTACCGTCCCCAGCACTCAGGTTCTCCTTGAGCATAACCAAATGATTCTGCTCCAGCAGCCCCTTGTCCACCATGGTCAAAACACTTCAAAAGTGGTATCAGTGCAAGGTATCCAACCAGCCCAAGATTTGGGCCCAGTTCATGTCCAGTATCTCCACATGGACCGAGAACTGCTAGGTCCCAGCGTCACTGAAACCCAGAGTCAGCAGGGTACAGTGGTGTCTGAACAGAGCTCTGGGTGTCCCGATTCCTCTAAACACCACTACAACCAGTCGGCAAATCAGCAACCAAATGATGCCAAGAACCACTTTGCTCTCAACTCCATTTGCTTCCCTGACTCCATGTTACTTGCAGATGACAGAAATATTTTGTCAAACGTTGACGACATCCTGGCTGCCACCGTGGCGGCTTGTGGCGTCGCACCACAAGACTTTGTCAAAGCTACGTCCTCTGCTGAGGCTGACATGGCAGTGATGACAAGTCCAGTTGATTCTAAAAGTCACTTCCAGACTGTGGATATAAGGCACATGTCACCTAGTTTCTCCTCAGCACAACATCCTATCATCGCCAACACTAACTCCCACACCATGACCATGACACTAAATGGAGCTCAGATGGCTGCAGACTGTCAGGTTCAGTCTGTTCACCACAACAACAGCTCTGAGCTTGACACAAATGGAGATGGTGGCAGCTCTGAGAATGACTATCACTTATCAGGACACGTATATGACCCCTCAGGTCTCCAGAACAGAATCAAAGGGAATATTAAGTGTATTAAAACAGAGGACGGCCTAATGGAATGTCCTGGCAGTGAAGATTTTCCTAAAAAGAAGGCTCGCTCCAAGTCTTTGACCAAACCAGCGGGTCTTGAGGAGGATAGTGGACAGGCCAGATCAGCCAAGCGCAGCGGGCAGGCAAAGCGACAAAACTCCAGAGGTAGTGATGTCAGCTCGCCATCTTCCTCACACAGTGTATATGATGGTTGCCCACAGCAGGAGAGAATCAGGCAGAAGATCCGTGAAGTGGAAGAGAAACAGCCAGAGGTCAAAACTGGCTTTATTGGCTCCTTCCTTGACTTCATCAAATCTGGCCCCAAACAGCAATACTCTCCAAGTCCCACACGAACTATCAGTCGCCCGAGAAAGCCTTGCACCTCATCCAAACCACTGCAGTGTACTTTGCCTGCTTTGCCTCCCAAACTGCAGACTCTGCCCGGGCCCTTGATTCCCCAGGAGAGTCAAGGAGTGAGCTCTCAGCAGAAACGTCTGGATGAAGATCTCCAGAAGAACTTAGAGACTCTACCATCTTTCAGCTCAGATGAGGAGGAGAACACTGGGAAGAACCAAGCCCTGAGGAACAGTATCAGCTCAGCGCTTTCAGCTCTGGATGAGTCTTCAGATCGGAAGCCGAGGACAGGTAATAACATCCTGTTTGTTAGGAGCTGCCAATATATTTTTGTAACATTCTTTATCTATAGATTATGTTTTCCATCATCATGTACTTGATGTGATCCCTGCAAATTAATTTTGTCTAGACTGATGTCCTAAAATTGCCTCTTCTGTCCAACAGCCAGAACCATAAATAATAATAAAATACATTTCAAATAATTTTGAAGAAAAGCCAAAAAATCCTCATTTTGTGTTGCGGTAATCAGCAAGAGATCAATGGCTTAAAATATTTATTGCTTATCAAAATGGTGGCTGATTTTAGTATTCACTCAATTAAGGCTGGGCATTGTAGCCCTTTATTTATTTGACAAGGAGCACTAGTGTTCTCACATGCTTAGCAATTTCTTAATACTAGCAGCCATACAAGAACTTCCCCTATATTTGAAAAATATTCAATTTAATCACAGACTGTCTGATCACAAAACAACTGAAAAGGGTGAGGAAGCTGATCAAGAATTCAGTACTTCATAGTTTTTTGGGGGGCGGTCAATGCAAAAGTAGTATTGAGATTTGTTTTGTTTGTTTTAAAATTTGTCCAGACCCCAATCAGAAAGGTCACCTGAAGCTCAATAGGCATTGCCTATGTACAGCTCTGCAGACTTCAAAATAAATAATAGGGAGATTATTGCTGAGCTGCCTTTTTCCAGTCGCTCCACAACCAAAAAATGAATAGTTGTTGGTTCTGGCTGTTGGTTGTTCATATGATTAAGGTCCATATCACATATGTTTAAATTCCTCACCAATCTTTGTTACATGTTGTCTCTCCTATCTTTGCTGTTATGCTTCCTTGCAAAATCCACAGTATACTTAACTGTGTTCTTATTTTTTAAACTTTACCATAGTTGAGCCATCAACAATACCCTTGTGTCATTGTTTTTTGGTAGTATGCTGTGATACTCTGTGAACTTGGATGTTTTCTCCTTTTGATGAGTGCTGTCTGAAATCCCTTGATTTATTGTACATATGAGGAAGTGGTTTCCTTAACACATTCATATATTTGCAACCTTTCTCCAGATAACCAAATCCCTGGTTCCATGATGAAGCCAGACCAAGTTCCCATCATGCCACACACTGTCCCCAAGGCCTGTTTGTCGCAGGTAGCCTCTCCTACACAGACAACAATTGCCATCTCAGGAGCGACTGTGTTTGCGGCCAAAGAGGAGTCTAATGAGAACCCACCGGGCCAGTTGGCAGTGCAGTTGATGAGTGTGGCCATTGAAGGACTGACGGACGAGGAGCTGTCGGACAGCGGAGGGGAAGGAATGTACCGGGAGAGAGATGAGTTTGTCGTCAGGAAGGAAGATATTGAAATCTTGAAGGTACAGCCTGGAAAATATGTGGAAGGAAAATGAATGTTCGTAAACATGGGTTTTGGTGTTCAGCGGAATTATACTTGAGTGATCCAAGTGGAAAGGATTTTATAGATGAGGATGGTTGTCATAATCATTGAATTTGACATGTCAGAACTAAACTATTCTGCCTTAAAACATCTGTTACCGAAGACATCCATTTGATAAAACTAAAAACAAAACTGCACCACTTTTCCTGTAAGGTGCTCAACTCACGAAGGTGGAGAGATCAGACCTTGTGTACACTTATAGCTGAACATTCACTGTTTTATTTTCTTCACACTGCAACTGTTACAACATACTGAAGCCTGTTCTGCATGGTGTAATGTATATGTGTCCAGGTGACAATGAAAGCAGGCAGTGAACCTCCAGCCATCTGGAAAGTCCAGAAGGCTCTGCTACAGAAATTTGTACCAGAGTTGAGAGATGGAAAGAGAGTCTTCTCAGCCACGAACAGTGTAAGTAAAAGCAGACACATCTGTATGTATGTAGACATATTTAATTACTCAAACAGTTTTCTGAGGTAACATGTTTTTCTATGTACATGTAGTATCTTGGATATTTTGGTGATGCCAAGACCAATTACCAGAGGGTATATGTGAAATTCTTGGACACAGTTAACAAAAGGGAGTATGTTCGAGTTTGTAGTCGGAAGCCACGCTGCAAGCCTATGAACTCACTAAGGTACACTAAGAGTATCGTCTGATGTGTTTCAGTTATTTCAAACCTGACTTTTCAGAGGTGTAACTCTCTCTGTTTTGCCACCCAGGGGTGTTCAGGTGAAAACTTTGCTCGGCTTGACAGCTCCCCCTTCCTCTGTCTCCCAAAGCCAAAAGCCACGACCCAAACAACCAAAGCCCAGGGCAGAGCCCCCGCCTAAGAAGAGGAGGAAATGGAAGGAGGCGTTTTCACCCGGCGCCTCATCTGCGGAAGAAGGCGGTGAAGATGATGGTGAGGAAGGCTTTCAACTTTACTCTGTAAATCTGGTTTGGATACGAGTTGATACGGTTGTAGTCTAAATCTCTTCTCACTCTCTCCGTCCTGATCTTTGACCTACCTCACACACACACACACACACACACACACACACACACACACACACACTCTCTCTCTCTAAGAGCTAAATCCTCCAGTACCGTTTGCATCACGGTTCATCAACACACGAACCATGAAGGAGACATTCAAGAGCTTTGTGGAGCTGCTCATCAGCATCGCCTTAGATGAACATGTTATTACAGCACTTGAGAGGGCAAATGGTGAGTAATATGTCTTGGCATTGAGCAACTGTTTTCTGTATGGACGATATGGAATAATGGAATAACATAAGAACAAGAGTCTGATGTGTCAGGTAGTAGGCTTGAGATGTGTTGACTTGTTAACTTGCCTTGTTTCAGATGAGTTACTGCTGCCACATATGAAAAGAGTGGATGGAATGATCACTGACAACAGGAAACGCCTGCTTCACAAACTACACATAGGGCAGGTCCTAAAGGTGGGTGTGTCTTTGAAACTGCATATTAATGGGTTGGTATGATTTCTCTGCAAAAACAGTGGGAGAATCTTTTTTAAATGTGATGATAGTTTTCTGTGATCAAACGCCTTTGTTTTGTGTTGTGTATCTTTGAATACAAAAGCCAAATAATAAGCAGAAAAAGCCACATTTGTGTTAGGTAATCAGAGATTAGTGTTATGTCAGTACTGAGTAAATGGCATTTGTGTCATGGGCATTATTTTCACTCCAAAAGGCTCAAAGACAAGTTTACAAACATATTGGATCTATTTCTTTGATGAAAGAAAAGCAAAGATTCAGGACCTTGACTGTCTTATATGAGCCTAAGCGAGTCTCTTGTTCTGTGTCTTCAGACGGCTCTAGACAACTTCCCAGAGATCTCAGTGGTGACTGAACTGAAAAAGGATGGAGAAACACCAGCCTTTAAGGTGCGCCTCAGTGGGAAGGCCTACAACAAGAAAACCATGAAGCCCTACAAGATGCCTAACAAAGTGCCCCAGGTAAGAAAAGATTTAATTTGAAGTGAAATTCCCTGTGTTGTCAATATACGTCCAGCAGAGGGCACAGTGTCACTGTGTTTCTCACGCTTTCCTTTATTCTGAGTATGGAAGCCACTGTTCCCTCTCCTGATATGTTTTGTCTTAAAAGACTTGTATTTGTATACAAGTAAGTTTTTTAAAAGCATTTTATGACTTTGCTTTTTCTGTCTCTAGGAGTATACAGTGGACCAGCAGAGAACTCAGTGGTTCTCTCTGTATCACTCTCTGCAGCATTACAAGTACCACACGTACCTCATGTGTAAGGACGAGGTGAGACGTTGTTGGACATGTGAATGCTTGCTGTGCTAGCTTGTGTTGGTCAGTGCTAAGTCGGTGTAGATTTTATTCTTTAACAAGTAATCTTTTGCAGGTTTAACTTAACACTAATTCTTCTCGCTAAACTTTGCTGTATTGAGCTCTTGTCAATTTTTTTGTTTCTGGTTCTGTCCTCCAGATCGCATCTCTGCGGGTGCAGGCAGGGGACCTGGGGCAGGAAGAGACGGTACAGAAGTGTCTGCAAAACGGAGCTTGGGTGGAGGGGCTCTTTGATCGCTTTGGAGAGCTCATCAATCAAGTGCAGCAGGCCTGCCGATGATCCAGCTTTGACTTTGGTTTCCAACACTTAAAAACAAGGGGATGCCTCAGCTCAAAATGGCAACAGAGAAGGATGGAGTGAGTCTCTCCTTCCAGCCACAGAGAGATTTGAATCAGGGACCTGTCAGCCGACTAGCCTGAAAGAAGTTCAGAGGCCTGTGGCCTAAAAGTGGCAGCAGGTGAACAGCAGGACAGCAGTAATGTTTATCGTTAGCATCACTGCATCCCAGCAGAAAGCAGTAACTTGATCAACAGAGGGCAAGGACTATGTTTTTGGAAGCATTTTGGAAGTCTTCCACTTAATGCTACTCCTAGACTTTGTAGGTTTTGTAGTCACAAGCCCACTTTTTATGGGCCTTTTCGTAGACTTATATAATTTTTTATTCTTTTAGTTAAATGCCAGATCATAACCAGTGAGTATGCACTAGATAGAAAGCAATCGGCATAGGAAGTAGAGCACCGCAAATAAAAATGCAGAAATCTGATTTCCTACAGTAACAAGCCTTCGTCAATCATTTGATAAGTAGGCTCACATACAGAGAAGTTGATTTATTGTAAAAAAAATCTCTATATATTATATATAACCGTAGCTATATACTGTTTGTAAAACATCCATTTTGTAATGGAGCGCCAACTTATATATAATGTACATTTTGTATAAAAGAATGGGGAGGAGGGAACTGCAGCAATTCTCTCGAGGAAGAATTTAGTAACTATATCCTGTATCTATATTGTGGTTCAATTTTTGTGCTTCAGACGCCCCTTTACTACAAGATGCAAGTCCTTGCTGTTCCAATTTTTTAATCAGATATTATCCCTTTGACTTATCTGAGGTAAAATGAAATGAACAAAAGTTGTCTTTGTACTCCTTTACACACATAGCCCACATTTTATGACAAATGGATATATATTTTTCACAGAAGTAAATATTATGTTCTCTTGTTCATTACAATTTCTTAGACATGTTTTCATTTTTTTTTCACAGTTTTTCAAAATGGACTCTTTATAAGTCAGTTACCAATTTTATGCTATCAAAAATAATCTTGTTCTTTACAGATACAGTTTGTAAATAAAGTGCAGCGCATGTATTAGGCGTTTGCTTTGGTATGTTTTGTCTGAGGTGGTAATCTAAATTATTAGGGGTTCGTGGGTGACACCAGATTTTGAAAATGCTGTAGTGGCTTTCAGGTCTTCAGGTTATTACATCTGGAGCTACAGTACTTAATTGATAAAAATCTTGTCATATGTGTGCTGGATGGATGATCAGTAGATGATGGAAATGACTGATGGTTGCTTTATAAGTGTAGTCAAACTGCAATTTCTCTGACATTAAAAATACAAGATGAATATCGGAATTACATAACATGATTACCAATGTCACAACAAGGTGGAAAGAAGGTGCCTGAAGTAGAACTACAAAATAAGACAGCAGTTGACAGCATTTAAATCACACAGAGGACCACTCATTGGCCCTCTTTTAAACCTCACTGAAACAAATTTGTCATGATCTCAGACAATATTTAACCTAGAGTGCTCCAAAAACACGAATACCTAAAGAGTAATGAAGAGTAGATGGATAGACAGCAGGATGAAAAACATTATTTGAAGAGAAGACTATTACAATTCTACAATCTGTATGTGTCAGGGAATTCCTCTGTAGTGCTTTAACCAGGAGTATGAATGTGTACCAAGGTTGATTCACTCCTTTGCACAGGATCTGATGGACGTATCCTATGCGCTATTTCAGAGACTGTGTTGACATTTGCCATTGATGTTATAGGGAAGAAAAGTGTTTGAGAGCGAGATTGTCATCCTTCATTGGATAATTTGTCACCAACACCATTAAACTTCCAAAAGCACCAAAAATGAGTCCTGGCATCCCAGGAAAGTCCATTAAACACTGATTAGAACTGTACTCTCCTGGTTTGCCTCGTTACTAATACTAATACAGCTCTGCCCCTGGTCTCCACCATGCAGTCCCCAACTTAAAAGCCATTTTTCTACAGCTCAGCTCAGAGCTGTCAGTAAGTGTTAAACTTCACCTGCTTGTTGGAGTGTGCAATTCATATTCTGGAGGACGCGTAGGGGGTGACAACACAGGGCGGGAAACTTGTGATGCTAACCCAGCATGCTCTCATGACCAAACTATTCACTGAGAATGGGTGGCTGACTTTGTGCCGTCTGAGAGGGCCTTGAGCTTGTTGAATAAAATATAATTGTCCGGCCGCAATGCAAAATTACTGGCAACCCCCAACAACAAAAGTGTCTCTGTGCTGCAGCGTCAGCCCTGTGAGGAAAGCCTCTGTCCTCTGTCCTTTGGAGTTGCGGAGGACGGCCAGTCAGGCAAGCGTTTGGGATTCCAGCTCGGGCACAAATGGGAGAGACAGATACTGAAGTCTGCTTTCCAGATGAAAAGCATATGAATTTTTAATGCACTGCATTGTTCCATATGTGGGAGACAGACTGAGAGGACCCTTGAGGCAGCGTGAGAATGCGAGAAGGGCACAGTAACTGCACAGCTGTGTGTTGGATAAGACTGCAAAACACAGACAGCTTATTTGTTTTGGAAATGCCCTGTAGTTAAAATCTAATGTCTGTATGTGATGATGGAGTAGTTTCAAACATCTTTTAGCAATCAGGAACACACTTGTAGGGTGTGCAGCAGAAGTCTGGAGGGGAGAGTTAGACTAATTCTGGCAGCTGCAGACTAAGTCTAACCTGGCATATACCACAACAACTGAACACGGCATCTGTGCATTTGGCTGTGGTGGGAAGTAACCATGTACATTTCCACAGGTGCTCTACTTTTAGGGTACTTTGCTTGGTATTTCCATTGTATACTACTTTGTACTCCTATTTTACTTCAATTCAGTGGGTGATAATTTAATTTTTACTCAGCTGCATTTATCTGTCTAGTTACTGGCTCACTTCATATTTCTTAACTTTAACATAATCGTACTGTATGTTATGATAAGGTTGGAAATTAAAAATGAAATCAGAAGTTACTAAACTGGCTAACTAACTTTCTGGCTTGTGATTCTTTCAAAAAGGCCATGTCTAGTTGGAGGCTCTTGTCATGTTTTAGATTTCTGCGACTTCCCCAATATCTCCCTCTAAACTTCTAAGATATTTTAATTGGAATAATTGTTTAGCCTGATCCTTGTAGGATGGGAACATCTGGACTAAACTACCCAATTAAAATTATCTCCACCTCAACAAGCTGCAGCAGTTGACCAGTCATAGGTGTCAATTTGCTGCAGAATGAGTACTTTTATTTTTAACACTTTAATTATATATAAATATATTTGAAACTTTACTTGCAATATCCGAATACCTCTTCCACCATTGATCCTGCTATCAGGCTCTTTAGATTGTAAATGCTGTGCTAAATGTCCACCAATTTTACCAGCTGGTTGTACATTTTTCTGCCTGCTTATTGGTCCTAAGAAGTGGGTTTATCAGAGCGTTTATATTGAAACTAGCTTCCTGTTACTGCTGGAATCTAGGTTGATGATACTCTGTAGACTGAACCAAACAGTAAAATTGAAGGCAGTACACCCAAAACAGTGAACTAAAAGATGCTTAAGCATTCCTTTCACAAAGTAAATATTTCTATTGATAAGATAACAAGACTAAGAGTCTACAACCATGATGGCTGGTCTATGAGCCTGTGTCTGTGAGTGGTTTTACTGAGACAAATCAGTCTGTATCAAATTGGTGGACCATCAGACTGACATTGCCATCCATTGAGCCATGGCTAAAAATATAGACAAGTGCTGCTTTAAACTTTGTAACTATGTGAAGAAAACTGCTATGCAAATAATGTTGATACTGTAATGTAGACTGCCACTCAATGTTCATCTTGGAGGTCAGCATATCTGGATCAAAGTTCAGTTTAGTTTGGTTACTTCAGCTGCAAAATATGACAGGAAATCTGGCGCTACTATGGCTTGCTCTTTGATTGTTTAGTGTCCGAGCAGGGTTACACACCATCAGAGAGGATACTCCTCAGGCATTTCCTCATGCAAAACTTCCTTAAAGGAATTCTCGAAACTGCTTCTGTCATATTGTGTAATGAAGCAACATGATGGAACAACATGGTGGCACTAAAATTAGTTTTTCAGTCTCACAGAACAAGAGAATGTAATGAATTTTGAACATTTCACACACCTTGATCAAAGAAAAAAAAACGCTTCTCATGTAATCATTTAATTAATAGTTTCGCACTTTCTGTTTTTGACTGACTTCTCAAGAAAACTTTAAGACAGAGAGAGTTGTAATGAAAGAGAGAACGATGAAGACAGACAAAGTGAGAGAGAGAGATGAATAGAGACCAAAGCTCCTTCCTTTCAAAGAGCTATGAATTTCTTTAGAAGAACCATTCTATTCTCATTTTGCTAATGCAGTTACATAACACATCAGTATATCAGCAGTGTAGATCACTGGCAGAATTAGCTCTCCTGTGGAATCAGTCACAATGCCACTAATGCCTCACACATTCATCTGACTTTCAGACTTATATTTTTAATTAGAAATAACTGACGAATGACCTCAAAGCCCTCTTCCGAAGCTTGTGTGGTTTCCCTTTAACACTTTATGGACTACAAGGTGATGCTAGGAAAAGATTTTTGTGGACCTGAAGCTCTGTCTGTGCCTGTTTTGCAGAGATAGTGGTGACGTCCAGAAACCCATATCACTGCTATCTCTGCCCAACACACACACACACTCTCTCTCACACACACACACACACACACACACACACACACACAC
>JAQQZW010000001.1:17198362-17209118 GCA_029814745.1 Zanclus cornutus | reverse complement strand
AGTGCAAAGGACCTAAGAGGTCGTGTGTCTAATTTTTATTTTTTAACCTGACCTCAGTCTAAATTATTTCAGTATCTCAATTACTAATGTCATGTGTTGTGGTTTGACAACTTTAGCAGAAATGGGGAATCCCAAAAGGTTTGCTACAACCTCCATAGACCTGTGAAAATAAACATCGATAGCGAAGAGAGATTTTAAAAGTTTTGATTACAATGAGTTTCTTACTTTTCCAGACCTTGTGAAAGCTATTATGTCTTGTTACAAAGAAAAGAAAATCAAACACTGAAGGAAAGGAAAGGAAAGGAAAGGAAAGGAAAGGAAAGGAAAGGTTAGAAAAGAAGGGGAGAGGAAAGGAAGGAGGGGAGAGGAGAGAAGAGAAGAGAAGAGAAGAGGAAATGAAAGGAAAGGAAAGGAAAAGAAAAGAAAAGAAAAGAAAAGAAAAGAAAGGAAAGGAAAGGAAAGGAGAGAGAGGAGAGGAGAGGTTAGAAGAGTAGGGAAGAGGAAAGGAAGGAGGGGAGAGGAGAGGAGAGGTGAGAAAAGAAGAGGAGAGGAAAAGAAAGGAGAGGAGAGGAACGTGTTAGTAGTAGCTGCAGGGGCAGTGGAGCCTGTATGTCTGCTTCATGGCTCTGTGAGCGCAGACATAACTATTGTGTTTACAAGGCTGAGTTGCTCTTACTGTTAAATTATTGGGGTGGGGGTGCGTTAAAGGAGGAGGAACAGAGGGGAAGAGTGGGAGGAGTAAATATTTGTCCCTCTTCCTCATAGCTCTGGCTAACCATGCTGAGGAATGCTCTTTGCTCCTTTTATAATTACAGAGTTTGGGTAGTGTCACCCTTGGAGAGTACATGACCTCAGAGACCTGACAGAGGAGGGCTTTCTGTACACACAAGTTATTCACTGGGCCTTAAAGTGTGGAAGCTGAGGAGAGGCACACTTCCTCATGTCACCACTGTACTGAAGAGGCATGTTTCAGTTAATGGCAAAGTGTCATGAAGCTGCTCTTTTAAGTGTAACACGGGCTCGCCAGGCCAGACCAAGCTGTGAACTCAGTTGGTCACCTCGCTGTTGTTGTTTTGCTGGCTTGGAAGGGTGTGTGACCCCTGGGAAAGAATCCTGTGGCCAAGACTAAAACAGAAATCAAGAGAGACCCACAGTGCTGGTTTGCTTACTCTTTCTTAAAACTTGTCTTTATTCTCTCACACTTACACTGCATCTCTTCAAAACATACACATCCTCACTGCCTTGCAATGCTATTAGGTCTTTCATCCTCTCCACAACCTCGCCATTAAAGCAGAGCAGTGAGTTCACAGCTTATAGTCTCTGGTTGCGAAGAGCGGAGAGCAGTGTAGGATGACATTATCGGAAGCGGCTGCATATAGATACAAAAAAGAGATGCAAACAGAAAGAGAATACTATGGAGCACTTCTCTCAGTATAAACTTCTGTCTGCTTGGATTACACTAATGACCCCTGACGGACCATAATAAGACACATGCATCTCAATGGACACTAGCCATGACCAAAGGAACAGCTCTGTGTTTACTTTTTCCAATTTGATATTCTGCGGTACAAGACTCTTGTTAGCAACAACTAAAACATAATTAGTTTCCTGTTGTGTCCTTACACCAATAGGTCATGGTAGGTTTGAAAAAAAAAAAAAAAAGATTCAAGTAAATGCATTCTCAGTATACAAGCCAGTATGCAACTACTACCATTAGAGGGAGGGAGGTAAAAGGAGGGTGATGGAGAGGGACAAAGCTTTCCCTCCGTTCCTGCGGCTGAAATGGAATGGTTGTGGTGACGGGTTGTGACAGCTGAGGGAGCGAGGGAACAAGAGGGGAGTATCACTCCAAAATCCCCAGGAAACGGAGAGGAGGGAAGAGTAATTTAGGATGGACCGCCTGCCGTCTGTGTCTGGTGTCTTTCTCACTTTTGGACATACACACAAAATTGTGAACAAGTCTCCTTCTCTCTGACACATGCACTCATGATCTGGGTAATAGATATCTATCGTAGTGATTCTTTTATTAAGTCTCTAGTCACTACATTATCATAATGATTCAGCCAATAAGTATTACAACTGAGCCCCTTTGCCGGATCCCCGGGTCAAAATTAGACATACATCTAACACATATGCTGTACCAGAATTAGATGCAGGACGAGCACACCGACTCTCATTTCCTTCCCCCGTCTCTTGATAGTATCCCTAATAGACCTCTCTCCCAGTGGCACACTGCTGTTGCAACATTCACCTACTATTGCTTTAATGAGATGTCTATGCTGTACAGCGTGTGTATGTGTCAGTATGAGTGTGTGTTCATGCGTTCGTGTGTGCCTGAGAAAGAAAGATGTTAGCGATCCTTGTGGCCCTGTTTATCTCCACCCTTGTGTTAGAGTAGAGGGAGGTCAGAGGCAGGGCTGCCTGTATCCATCTCCATTCCCACGGCTGCTGTCTCACAGGCATAGTGGTCACAGGAGGATGAAAAGACTATGGATTTTTTTCTCCTCCTCCCTACACTCGCCAGAGCAGGAAGATTAGACAGAAGATGAGCACAGCCTGGCCCATTCAAAGCAGCTTTAAGCCCAACATTGGAGGCATATGACCCGAGCTCTCTGGTTCATGGAGCACAAGTGCACACAGGACATGCGTGCACACACATAGGAATGCACACACACGTACACACACACACACAAATCAACTAAGATGAGATTTCTTGGTTCAAAGCTTGGTCATACAGTGCCTGGGTGTTAAACACTGACCCTACAACTTCTGTATATTAACACACACCAGTACACACACATTAAACAGTGACAGATAAAGCACTCACACTCGCTTACCAGCAGCCCTGGATGGAGGCTGACAGTTGGATGTTTAGAAAAAGTTATTTTGGGGAAAACCTGGTAGAGGATGAGGTGAAGCGAGTCAGGGGGGTGACAGGAGGAGGAGAGCCATACGGGGCAGGATAGTGAGAGATAAAGAAATTGATGTGGGCAAAAGGAAACGGGGAGGTAAAATTCAAAGTTCTGCTGCTCTCACTAGCAATTAAAATAATTTCGGTATAATTTGAGAAAGGCCTGAGCCGTCTTATCAGTTTCCAGATAAGTCTTCTCCTCCTCCTCCTCCTCCTCTTCAAGCAGAATGCATGAGAGGCCCTTATGAGTGAAAACTGACACAGTGTACACTGATAGCTGCTACCATATGGCTGCCTCCTCCTTCCACTTGCGGCTCTTGCTCTTGCACAAGCACTTACAGATGCATGCACTTACACACACACAAAGACACATACACGCATATGCACACAGCCAGCCGACAGGCATCACCAAGATTCTGAAAGGGCAGTAGCCACATCTAAAATTGAGCACTGGCTCCACTGTGAGCTTGTCTGCTTCCTGATGCATTTTGGGAAATGTACTCACTATATGTGTGTGTGTGTTTGTATGCATGTAGTTTTCAACATACAGCATGACATACTTTTTAAAAATCATGCATGTTTTGGTTTTTCAGTGTCTTCTTTCTCTTTATTTCTCAACTTACCTGAGAAATGATTGTTAAGTATTGGGCTTCCTAATTGAAACTAGAGATGGAAATTCTGATTAACAACGCACTAAGAGAAAGACAGGGTGAAGAGAGGGACCACACACTAGAGCAAGTGTGGGCGAGCAGAAAACCAAAACTAGACAGGGACTGAAACTTAATGTTATGTTGATTGTAGGGGTAACTTACTGAACTAAAAATAGCAGCAGATAAAACTTACAACACTGAGGTAATGGGCATGTGCTCGATAACAAACACTATGGGTATTTTATTGGTCGGAGTGACAAAATAGGTGAGGCATCCTTCAAATATTTAAACATGTTTGCTGTGGATAGGAGTTGATCATGTAATGGGTGCGCTGCGTGGGAACAGCGGGGGTGGACTTTCTCAAAACAGAGCGGCAAATAAGGCACTGTGAAATATGTCTTGTATCTGTCTTGAGAGTACGTCAAACCTGACTTGAGTCAGTTTTGTGTGTAAATAGGTGCCTCCCCTGACAAGGTAGGTCTCTGGGGAGCCAGCAGCGAAGGATTCCAGCACTATAGTGATGGTTTACCAGACACAAGTAAACTGAATATCCCCCTTGGGATACAAGAATCTCACTTGAGATAATAGTTCAGTTCCTCATGTACAGTCTATAATGGAATCACTGAGGTCGAAGCATTAACACTGTTCTTGGTATTCGATGTGATGTGACAACTGACTACAGACTTTCTGCTGCTTTGGGCAAAATATTGTGGCAGGAAATGGTCAGTGGCAGTTATGGTGGTCATATATCTGTGTGAGTGTGTGTTGGGTGATGACACAGTGTATCAGATAGTGTAGTTTCTGAGCTTTGGGTAGTGTGAGGCAGTGGTCCACTACTGTTTTTCACGCGTGGCTCCAAACTGCAATCATCAACATGTGTGTGTCTGAGAAAAAGATAAAGAAGGATAAGAAAAAAAGAGAGAAAACATTTAGGGAACTAACACTTTTAAGCCTGCTCCTATATGCCATAGGGTTAGAGTATTTATTTATCTATGTGCACACACGGAAAGCTTTATTGGGCATGCCCATACCGAGGCAGTGAGGTGGCAGCATGCCTGCGTCATTTGGGAAGGTTGCTGGTTGTCAGGGACACACAGAGGGCGACTTTTCAGTGAACAGGAGGTGGGTGCAGTGACATAAGCAGGGCGCAGTGCCCCTACTGTACACGATACTCTCAGAACACCTACATATGGAGGGGTCAAGGGCATGTACACTGACTCACACACACACAATGTATTTTGATGTGTGAAATATTCTGCTGAAGCTTTTTGAGCTGTTTGTCTGTTTCATCTTAAGACTTTTTTTCTTTCTTTGTCTATCATATTGCATGTTTTTTTTAAAGTGAATACAGTTTGTGAGCAGATACAGCACAACATAGAGTGCGTCTGGTTCCATATACTTGGCAGCATCCTAAGCACACACTGTGTGAGTGCTGTAAATAGCCAGAGTGTGTCGTGCATCTCTGCTGTGTTTGGACCTATTTTAGAGCTGACACAGGAAACAGGGCCATTCTGACAGCCACCCTGCCAGCCGGTACTGCACACAGCAGCCCCGGAACCTTCTGTCGCATACACATACATACACGTGCATGTGCGCACACACACACATAGACACACACACACACACACACGCACACACTCTCATACATGCAGCCACACACACACACAAAGACCAGATTTTTCCATGTTAACAACCTACCAGTGCTTCATCCACCTAATAGACTTCCACGAATCATTTAATTTCCTTTTTAAGTCAACACGCCTTCTTTCATCCCTCTGTGCTATTCCAGTTTTCCACAAACTCTGACTGGAAAGACCTTTAACAAAAGCCCCCTGCTGTGTCACTTGGCGAGCCCCCTGTCCTCCACATCTTGTTTTTTAGTATTGCATATTTCAAACCTTGCAGCGCAGGGGCGATTTCACTTCTGAGCCAACTAGAAAGAATCTAGCCCCTTTGCTGTGTTATATATCCCTGCATAATAAGCAAAATGATAACTCTGGCAGAGTGGATCTCAATTACCCAAGACACAGGTTTCTGCTTTCAGCTACATGAGACAGCTGGAGACCTGGCGCAGCATGCAGAGTTAATTTAGAGTTAATTCATGTTTTTATGTCTGGTTTATTGTTTCTGTACCCTTATGTATTTTTTTATGTTATTTGTCCACCAGATGTAATTTAATGCATATTTATTAGTTATTCATTCACTAAATATTTTGAGGGACTCAGAGATAAGGAAGCCCTGACTTAGTGAATTTATAACTCAGTGAAGCTGCATCTTAGTGATGTGACAGTGCTAGCTCATTTAGAGACTGTTAGCATACAGACATAAACGCCTCTTCAAAGGCTGTAGCAGAGTCCCACTCACCAGCCTCTCATATTTGGGGTGGAAGATAAATTCTGCTGGCTGCTCCTGCCTTCCAGTGTAATTATGTGCATGGTGATGTGCTTTTACAGCCTGCCTAACAGTCGGAAATTATCTCCCGGAAATGAAGTCCAATTAATTGTGGCACTTTGCAGGCGTATGTGTGTGCAGAAACACTGTAATGACACTTAACAGGAAATTGGCTCCTGTTGAAATATTGAATAAATAAGTTGCGAGGTGAAACAACCTTGTATGATACTGACAAACGTAGATTGTTGTTTTTTTCCATACACACACACACACACACACATTGCAGCTCCCTTTCATTTCATTTAACTGCTCAGATATAAGAAGTGAGAAAAAAGTAAGTGTTGTAAAAAGGATGTCACAGGTTCGATTCCAGCTGTGGACCGTTGTTGCCTGTCCCTCCTTACTCGCCCCATATTTCCTATCCCTGCCTGCTGTCTGCTTTTGATAAAAAGTAAAACAGGATATATCATTTAAAAAAACCCTATAACATAGGCAGACAGAATTCTTTTGAATTAGATATGGGGGCACACTATCGNNNNGATATGGGGGCACACTATCGATCCAACCAAAAATTGGAAAGCCTATAAAAGGAAACAGCAGTCTTTTAGGGTCAGTGACATACTGTGTCACGCCACAGTAGCTCTCTATTGTAGGACACACTCTGATGAGTCAGCACTTTCAAAGAATAACACCTTTTGTTTTTGTCCCTGGGAGTCTGGGTGTTCTGGCCAAAACTACTGTCCAGATAAAACCCATTCATGAATTTGATTTTTCCTTCTCATTTTCTCAGTGGTATTCTGAAAATATCAGATTTTCTTCATAATTGAATTATCATTCAATTTGCACCTTCTGAGATTTCTGCACTTCCTTTTCTGGAATTCTGCAGTTACTGAGTAAACTTAAAAAGCAAACATGCCCATGTTTTTAAAGCTTTCAAAGAATAATCTCCAGTGTAGGAGATATTTTATATGATAAGAGCTGGTGACTGTGACAATATCTGTTGCCGAGGATTTGGCTGATTTGCTCAAGGGCTCCTCAGTAGCAGCTGCATAAGATATGAAAGTGAGCTCAGGAAATGAGAGGATTTGAACGTAGAGCCATTTAACCTTAGGCCTAACTGTCTTACATTTAGGCTGCTTCTGTTCCTCCCCAAAAAGTCACCTGAGTTGTATTGACATTTTGTTAAATCTGGATGTACTCAATTCGAAATGTCTGATACATTATGTATCACTTTTGAAGTATTACACAAAGGTTATTCCAGTCTCCTGATGTTTGGAAGTTACTGAAAATAACACATCACATTATAGAAGACACAGACACAGACACATCACATTATAGAAGACAAGGTTTCTCAAAAGTTTTCATGGGGATGTGTGTGTCTGTGTCTGTGTCTGTGGTTTGTGTGTCCGTCTGTCTGTCCGTCTGCCATGTTAGGGCTTAGGATAGACCCATTCGGCACGGCATTACAGCACATAAATGGCAGCAGAATGGTATGAGTGTCAGCCGGAACGTGTGCTTGGCAGGCAATGGCTATGCTATTAGCAAGCACTAACAGTTTTATTATTAGAAAATAAACGGTGCGCTGCAAAACTCTGAATGTTATTAGCACCTCACCATCTGGGTCTGACAGCTGTGTTCAGCCACCATCATGGCTGAACAGCTAACGGCTGTATCTGAAATCTCTACTTTTTATCTCCACTACTTTCACAGTCATTCTCTGTGTCTCTCAGCGTCTCTTCCTCTTTTTCTCTGTTGCTATCTCTGGTTCTTGCTCATGCTGGGTTTCTTGCTTGCATAAAGATAGTGAGAGCAGACAAACACACAAACAAAAACATTTATTTCATGGCCTCACACACACAAACATACACACACACACACACAGACATAGGGATCAAACTAGCAGAAAAAGCTTTTAATCTTTTTTGATTTGTTTTGTTTCTTCCTATATGAAATGAGCATTTTGTCTTGTATGACTGTGTTTCATGACTATGTTTGTGATGGTAAACTCGTGCTTATTTCCCTACATTCAGCTTGGTAAAAAAAAAAAAAAAAAAATCCAGGATCATAACCACAGAAAGAAATCTGGTGTTCCCACTGCAGCCTCTGTCTACTCTCACAGAAACTTGGTCAATTGCTATTGTTCAACTTTATAAAACATGTTTTACACACAACAGACAAACAGAACGCAGCATCTCTAAAGGGCAGAAAGTAAGCCTTTAGAAAAAAAAGAGGCAGACTGGCTGTGTTTTCTTGAATGTGACCTCATGCATGTTAACTTCTGTGATTTCTTGTTTTTTATGCATGCATGAGAGTGTGTCGGCATGGACCCCTTATTTATTTATTTTCTTTTTAATACCTGCATGTGTGTTTTTTCTTCCCGATCACACAGTTTTGCAGGGCTTTATTTAAACAGATAACCTTCTACTAGAAGCCTCCAGCAACCCCAGAACGTCCTCACTCTTCTTCTTGCCTCCCAGTCTTTTTACAACAAACCCCATCGAAAGGAGGCACCTCCAGAAATTAACACTCTTATTGCAGACACTGCAGAAAAGCCTACCCTGCAGTGCTTCTCTTTCTCCAACAGAAAATACTTTTTCCCACTAAAACAGGCAAACTCCTTCTAGGGGTGTGTCTCCCATGCTCGACCTAATCTACATGCATACTTACTTTCCTTATATTTAGGGATGTCGTTACCAAGCAGCGTGAAGGACTCTGGATGGTATAGGAATCTATTTCACATATAGATGCACAGGGCTGGCGTGCAGGAACAGGAAATAGAGCAGGAAAATAGTGTGTTTTCAATTTCACTGACCCTCCTTTGTATTGTGCCTGTCAAAGTCTATTCTTCACTGTGTGATAGGTTTAGGGACCGCTGTTAAGACTGCTTTTTTTAAGCTTGAAGAAGGATAAATACTTAAATAAATACTATTTTTCCATTATTTTTGTTGACTTTGCGGCAGGCAGAATATACTGCAAGTGTTACAACACCAAAAGACGTACTGTATCATGGCCCCACTCAGGATTAAGCAAACCTTTCTTTCTTTCTTTCTTTCTTTCTTTCTTTCTTTCTTTCTTTTTTCTTCTTTCCCTCAGTCCTCCCTTCCCTCCTTTTTTCCCTCCTTTTTCTTTCCTTCTTTGTCATTCTTTCCTTCTTTTTTCTCTCCTTCTCTCCTCTTTCTCTCTCTTTTTATGTCTTTCTTTATTTCTTCATTAACAGACTAGATTTTTTGCTTGCACAATATTGATTCATAAATGAGATAACCTTTCCTGATTCAGTACTAATGTCACATTCAAATTAAATTGTTCAGTCTGTAATCATGAGCAGCCAAATTAGATATACACAAAGCCTAAATCCCTGACAGTTACTGTGCATTTAAATGAACGGAACATTTCATAGTCTGAATAAAGGGAGGTTTTTCTTTCCTTCCCATTCTGCCAACATTGTGTGAATGCAGCATAAGACAGAAATCCTGAAGCTACATCTCATATCATAGCTGGACAAAGAGTGATGGGGTCAGGAATTGTTGTAAATGTCCAAGACTGTGGAAACAGTTTCAGCACAAAACTAATTTGTGTATCAAGTGTGTATAAAGCTTATTGTAAAAGGAGCAATAAGTGCTTTTGATGCACAGAGTACAGCCTCTGTTCTATGTTTGGGTAAAAGTGATTCATTTTGAAATCTTCAAGAGTTTAAAGGAATTGTGGAGCAGCCTGTTTTAGTACAAAACTTGACTCCAATTTGGAATAATTATGGGACTGGACATCTGGATGTAAGAAAGGGAGTAATTTACAGATTTTTCTCTAGGTGAATACTGAATGACTGAGTCACTTTGGCAGAAAAAAAAATGTTTCACTCTGGAGCTGTTGAAATATGTAACACAGTGATGACAGTATGCTGGTATTTTCTTCAGCAGTACATGAAAACAGTCTAAAGAGTTTCTGAACTGGTATCAAACGCCCTGCAAGCAACTCACTCACTCACTCTGCCTGAGGTTTGCCTAGACCATTTCTTTTTGATGGTGTGTGTGTGTGTATTTGTTTGTGTTTATGCATGTATGCTTCTGTGTGTCTACGTGGTTAATGCACTTGACTTGAGACTGACCACAAATCAAAGTGATGGCTGGTGAGTACCACATAAGAGAACTGAAATGAAGCAGATAAGTGTTGAGATCAAACAGACCTTCCCCAGTCAAAAGCTCCCCTCGAGGAGCAAGAGGGCTGCAAAGCACTGCTCATGTCATTTGGTGAAGCACCGCTGCAACCATTAACAAGATGATAACACGGACAGATGATAAGTTATTAGTAAAAAAATAAAAAAAAAGATCAGTTACGTAACTTTTCTTTCCTCGCACTGTTACTCTGTGTGGTATTTAATTGCATCTTTCACAATAAATTGCACAGTGTACAGTTTGTAAACAGAAATTATGACTGAATAATGATTTTAGTACTTCAGTAGATATGTCAGTCTTAGCTGAGATCAGAGCTGATTGGTTCAAAACACTGCAGACAATGGGGCTCTGAGGACAAATGAGTAATGGCATCGATGAGAGGTTTCTGCCACTAAGCTGTCTGGGAGCCCGGACCTAATGTGGACTGTGGAGTGTTTAAGTTTGACAAGACTGAATTCTGTTTGTCTAACAGCCAGCTTCAGCTTTCATGTCTGGTTTTTCCTCCTTTGTTTATGCAGTTAGAGTTTTTTTATCTTCTCTTCTATTTACCTACAGGTAATGATCACGGTTAGCCAGTCATGTTTTGACTATTGCACGAGGTGGAATCAAAAACTTGTTCCTGTTGTGCACAAATG
>JAQQZW010000001.1:16631935-16642793 GCA_029814745.1 Zanclus cornutus | reverse complement strand
GCATTTGGTCAATGTAGAGGCAATTTTATTTACTTTATACACTGATAACATTGCATTTTATAAACTGATCATTTATTTTGAATGTTAAGTCTTTATTTTTTTTTAATGTAACTTCTAACTATAGCTGTCAAATACATATAATGGATTAAAAAGTAAATTGTCCTCTGAAATGTAGAAAAGCAAGTAATGTATCAGGTAATGGCCATGGATATTGATGTAACATACCCTATCATTTGATTAAAAAGGTATAAGAGTGGTCAACAGTAATTGTGACAAATGAAAAAGACCCTGATTATATTAGTTTTCATTTCAGAAAAATTATGTTGTACACAGAATGGTGGTGCAAATGGATTTAATGTGGATTAAATTACATGATCATATAGCTTTGCAGAGAACAGTCACAAAGCTTTTCAATTAAGTAACCAAGGATATCAATAGAAATGTTAGTAATGTTAGCTGAAGCAACTAGATGACTAATCAGTTAGTGGATGCTAATCATTTGCTGCTATTCTATTTAGTGAAATTTCATTATCTTTGAGTTTTGGATTGTTGGTTTGATAAAAGAAGACATCTGATGACATCACTTTGAGCTCTGGGAAACTATGTTGTGCATTGTCACTATTTTGTGATGTTTTATAGAACAAATATAATTGGGAATTTCTATCTGTAGATTAATCATGATGAAAATAATCATTAGCCGCAGCCTTTATTACATAGAAACATTTGAAGCTCTTATGAGGAGTCTTATCTACTAATTACATTTCTTTATGTGGCTAGTAGCAGTAAGTATAGGCAGTGGCTGAAAAATAAGTGCAACACTTAGTGCCAGTCCTGAAGTCACAAGCGGATGATGTGGCATCTTGCTGCAATAGCCAAAAAAAGTCTGTTTAGGGCATGCAGAAATCGTACAACACATAATCATAAGGTCATACTGTAGGTGTGTAGGTTTCTTTATCTGAGAGGTCGAACACAGTGGGACAAGTCAGAACGAAGCATGTGAAATTTTTCAAGGCAAAGTCTATGACAGATCTAATCCATGACGGATAAGAGGTGGTGGCGCAAATGATAAATTGAAGGCACACGATGAAGGTTAAGAAGGCCAGCCAAGAGAAAACCTTCAGTGTAAGTAAGGAAAGGTCTGCATAATTTCCTGGTTATTTTACCAACATGCATTGTGATTCACTTCTTTTGTTCAGGGGTATGGCAGGAAATGAAATCTAGAGCAGTTTGTTAGGCTAGGGAAGTGTCTAAATCTGATTAGTTGGTAAACTTCATTATTTAGAGATAAAGTTTAAGGTATGTGCTATAGCTGTGACTATGCAGCAGTAATGATGCAATTTCCTGACAGGTTTAATAAAGTTCTGTATGAATCAATTGCCATTCTTCTGTATTTCTACTTCACCATGTGGGTTACATACATTTTTATTATAGATTCTGTCATGCAAATTTACATGAAAAATTGACAGTTGACAAAAAATGGTCTCTGATTTTTTATTCCATTCAACCTGGTCAGAGGAGATAATATTGTTACCCTGACACGTTACTTATAAAAAGCCTCTAATAAAACCCTTGACAGGCTATTTTAAGTCATACTAAATCAAAGCTGCAGCCCTGAAGCTGCTGATTGTATGTAAACTTTTATCAACCTTCTCTAAACTGTCATGGCAGTTGTGTAAGACTCCTAGCAAAATAATTTCCAAAACGAGACTGACGGAGACTTGGATAATTTCAAAAATCAGTTTTATTATACATTCAGTTCATAAAATGTCTGTAAAAAAACGTTCTGTTCAGACAATTTTTTAAGTAATTAGCTTTTGCTGAGCAGTTCTAATCTCAAATACAAGGGTAATTCTAGATCCTCACATTAATTATTTCAATTTTTTAAACATTACTTATTAAATAGTAGGATTAAGAGTGGCCATTAAAGTATAATTAAATACAATTACCTAACTGTTAAAACATATATCCAACATAAACAAAATTCATGTATTCCTGTGATCTGAATCAGTGTTGCATTTCTCAAAAAAACTTTCATGGCAACAATCAAAAGCCAATATGCTCAACATGTATATCATCCAGAATGACATTCTGAAGCTCTCCACTGAGAATAAGGGTATTCATGCATCATAGAAATACGGAGGCCCTAAAAGGCAAGTGGAAAAAAAAAACCTTGTGGTGATCCATTTTCAAAGACTTATCTAAGATTATTTCTCTCCTGTATTTATGGCTTAAGAACAGGTGAAAAAAAGGGTTTTAAAAAGCTTTTGCTAGGACCTTTTTTCTAAGTTACTTTTTCCTACCTTTGAAAACATAAGTGTTTGCCTTTGCATTACACGTTTTGGTCACAAGAGGATGAAAACACTGATGTTAGCCTTTCTGGCCGAAATCTTTCCTCACATTGTGAAAAGGTCTATTTTAACCAAAACCATGATCTTTTCCCAAACTTAACTCAGTTTTGTACTTAAGCCTAACCAAACTGCATCAAAATGTAATAATAATTACATCTAATAATTTGAATAATATTAAAATAATAACTCAAAAGTCTAAATAATTATGAGTTCCACACTGGAAGCTCCAGTCTTCCAGTATGCAATCCATTCATGACATGGACTTTGTAGCCTTTTTCCACTACGTCAACTGACTGCCTAAAGGCCCCTGAAGCCCTAAAAGCAACCTTCTCCCAAGTGTGGTGTAATTGTGCCCTTCACTCTAAATGATAAGCCTCTCTCTCTCTCTCTCACACACACACACACACACACACATACACAGACACCCACACACACAAAAATCACCTGTTTTTACATGACAAGAAAAAAAAGGAAATTAGAAAAATTGACCTGGAATTTTTTACTTAAAATTTTATTTCACCTGTGAAAATGCATGAGTTTTTTTTTTTTAATTACGTGGCAAATTTCTTTCTAGATCTGTTTCACAGTTGGGGAAAAAAGAAAGACTGTTGCGGAAAAACTTTTTTTCCCAGCTGTTCTCAAGTTGTAAACACAGATCAGACTTAAAAAACTGATCACCATTTTTTTTTTTACTTGTCTTTCAGGGCTTCCATATAGAAATGTTAGTGAAAGCATTAATTATTTTTAAATCAAAGCTCTTAAATCAATCATCTCATTGTCAAAGCTGGTGCATCTACAGAAGGACTCAAGATGGCATATGACAAAGTCTGATAACACAAAACCTTTCAGATTCTCCTCTCCCCATACATTTTATATACATCATCTATATATTCTTTTCATTTATTTATTTATTTGTTTGTTTATTTATCTATTTTTTTTATCAAACTGCTCGCAAATATCTTCAGACTACAGTTCTAAGTGTAAACTTTGTTTCAGGGCTTTAAACAAAGTGAAAATTATTCAACCAACAGAGAGTGTTTTTTATATCATAACTCAGTAGTAGAATCATTACTAAAAATGTTAAATATAGGAGTTGATATGTGTATGGCTACTGGCCATAAAATTTAAGCGGAAAAAATGGATCAAACACTCTAGAATTTAGCTTGCAACTCCCTAAATGCACACAACTATGAAGAAACACAAACAATTGCAGAAAGAAGAAACATTTAAGTTGCATTCAAAAACATAACTGCCTTCATCACCTCAGCATCATCTTGTTAAGGAGGACACATGCCAACAGTCCAACAGTATGACACTTGCCCTTGACAGATTTTGGCCAAACTGGTCAGTGCTCCACAAGTTCCCATCAGTACGGGGGCCTTTTAATGGAACAAAGACTATGTGTTCAGCATTTTTGTACTCCTGTGCTACACCATAAGTAGCATCATGCATGCTGAAATGGCAGCAATATTTGTGGGTTTGTTGCCAGAGTAGCCCTGACTGAGGCTCCTAGCAAAGATCCAGGACAGACTTGTTGATCACAGGGTTGGTCCAGTCATTCCTCAGGTCATCCAAATGATTGTCAAAGTCAATCAAGTTCTCATAGGACCTGCCCTCTAGAAGAGCAGATGTGATCTTCTGTGCTTCGCTCCAGTCCTCAAAACAGTCACTGGAAGACAGAAAAAAAAAACCCATCAGTTTGGCAATTAACATCTAACACATAGCTGTATTTATTTATGTTTTGCTGAATACTGATAATATGACAATAATGAGAGAACAGGGGGAGCTTGTATGCCAGAGGCTGCAGTTGCTCATACAAGTCTTGCAGTAAAATAGCCCTTATCATAGAGACACTTACGAAGTTACTTCTCTGCCTTTCCACTTGTTTTCGTGATGATCATAGATGAGCACAATAGGCTCAAAACAGCTAATTGTTAATCTACTGTTGTCCACCTGAGAGAAAAAACAGACAAAATGACAACAGATTTAGTGGCAGGCAGCCATGATCTTGGTGAGACTGGAAGATTGCGACAGACCTTTTATTTGTAGCTTTACAAGACCAGACCAGTGGTTTGCATGCTTTAAGGAAATCACAACCCATTCTGTGTGCTTTAAAAAGCTACTAAAAATTTTTAAAGCATACTGTAGCATTTTAGATTGACTGTTTCTATTACATTGCAGGCAGCCAATTGCATTCATTTTATCTGTACATAACTGAAGTATCATTTTGGAGAAACTTGCTTAATGCATGTAACCAATCACAGTGAAATTATTGTTGCTTTTCATTACAAAACTATCATTGAATGGTGACGCATTTAAAAAGCAGACTGTCTGGAGGGTCTGCTCTCTTCAGGGCTGGTGCATTTAGGTGAAAGCATCCAAAACTTGCGGTTAAGCTGAATACCAGAGGCACACTCAACACAAGAACAAACCAAAACTCACATCATCCCCTCAGAATGTTTGTGCACAATGCTCATTTTTAGATTTGACACATCTTCAGCTGAATATCAAATCTCAGACAGTAGAGTTGAATACTTTATGTGACAAATTATCTAATTTCAGATTTTCAGATTCTGCAACTTGATTCTCACACTATACTTAACTAAAACCATGTGCTGCCTGGAAGGTGGGATTAATATACTTGTTTAATTAAAAATGCACCACATGCTTTGGAGGGTAAGAAATTCAGCAGTATGTTTATATTTATTAATATAACTTGACCTAAATCGTAAATAAAATTAACTTGAACCAACACTCAGTCCATCAACACCAGACTAAATAATTTAGTATTACCATTACAATTGCTGCTTCACTGAAGTTCTCCGAAATCCTGGCAGCCACCTTTTCTGCAACTTGGTTGGGTCTGAGTGAGAAAGGACCAAAAAAATTAAGGGCAGGAGAGTTCAGAAGGGTTATAAATGGTTGTTTGCATGAAACGGCAGGGTGTCAGTGTCCATATGGTTGTCAGTACCTTGAATCCTTGGTGCGTTCATTGGCTTGATAATATCCAGCAATGACGTAATTATTTTCTTTACACCAAGTATCGATCTGACATTGGAAAAGGATTCGTGAAGCCAACATTACAGGACTGAGGGACAGCAGATGTCAGACCCAATTCATTTCATCAACAAAAATACATAAATAAAAATGAATAAATAAAAGACACAGAACTATGCATAGTTTCCAGTTCATTAGGAATACTTAGATAAAACAAATGAAACTAAATGTGCAGTAAACCCTGTTTATAAAAGGTAAAAATATTTAGTTTTCATTGAAACTGATTAAAAGACATGTTAATTAAACTATTTAATTTTTTACGATTTTGAAAGCTGTAATTTGGGGTGCCATTGAAGTAGATTTTGTTTTTCTGACGTAATTCTAACATTTAGTCTACCCTCATTGAAATAACTGGAGGGAATACGATATTAAAACACCTGTTGGTGTAAAGCAGTGCAGCTCAACAGCACCACAACTACTGCCTACTCGTCGAAGTTTAATCAATACTCTAGAAGCAGTTTCAATAAAAACTTAACTTTTGTCTTGCAGGACAGTTGCACTAGACTGCTACACTAGTTTAAACTAGGTGTGCCCAATAAACTAAGAGTATGTTACTTGTTGGCTACTTACCAATGTTAAAGCTACTTCTAGCATTGGTGCCAGGGCAAGGGTACCGTGAAACAGCGGCACACAGTCCACACATAAGACTGGTTCACTGTGGCTATCTTTCTTTTTCTCCTTCGTTTTTTCTGCCACCAGCAATCCATTCACGGCGCAGTGAGGATACTTGGCAGCGTGCAAGAGCATTTTACAGTAAGCCTGACTTGTCAGCTGAATAGGCATGTTTAGGAGGAAATTGGCAAAATCGGCAGAAAGACAGAGCCTGTCAGAGAAGTTAAGTGGCTACACGATGAGAAGAGACTGCTGCCTGCTACCGTTAGCTAACGTTACATATAATGCACGGACAAAAGTAGATATCTACCTCAGCAGTTGACTTACTGCTAGAATTTGTGGTTGACGCTGTGCCTTCTAACGCGTACATGTAAGCTTTACAAATGGCAAAAAACACAACAATTTCTTTATGCTAGAGAAATTACTGAGTGTCACGATATATAGCTTTAGAGCTAATCTTACTCGCACCTACCACTCGTTTCTGCAAAAACCGGTGGTGCCGTATTTCAGAATGTAAATGTCGTAAAAGGAGGTCATTCTGGTTTACCTTCTCCTAGCGTCACTTGACTTACGTATTTCCGTTCACAAGTATACTTCCTTTTAGGCCATCGGCGGACGGGCGCAAGGAAAAGACAGTAGGTTGTATCATTTTATTAACAGCATCTTACTTACCATAAAAAATTACATCACACTTTGCCACTTACACGCACTGTGACATTAAACATATTCAAAGTGTCAGTTACGGACCAAGATGGATTGGTAATTTTAACCGAAATAAGCAACTGTGTATAAGTGACTTTGTCAGAGCGTATCGGCGCTAACGTTAAAGCTAGAGCTAATCTACCGGCTAGCTGTCGATAGTTCCTTGCATCAGAGTCGTGAAGGCAGATGTGTTGCGTAGACACTAAATGTCAAGGTGGTCTGACATGGGTTCATCCAAATGCAGTCTCAGTCAATGAGCAAGTGATGAATTGAACAGTGTTGTTTCAAAGAATCTGGTGTTTTTATGTGTATTTTTTCCCGGGTGCTGTGACCTTGTGTTTTCTGCTAAGGCTAACATTAGCTTAACAGGAAGAAGTAGCCAACTCCGGTACTGTGGCTTGGAAACACAATATGACTCTTAACAACAACACGTTAACGTTCATGTAAATAAATAGTTCATTATTTTTTTTATAAGCACCGCGACTCAGTTTAAATGCTAAGACTGATTATGAACATTTATTAAATTTCTCAACTGTAAACGTTTTGATATTAATAGATTTGCGACCACTTACTCGTCCTTGAAGTATTCAACACCTGCAGCGCGCAGCATATCATTAGATAATGTTATTTTATAATTCTCAATCTTTTTTGTATCCCCAGTGAATAAATTACTTTTTCTTGGTAACATTAGAAAACGTCTGTTGAATTGTCCAAAGAATTTTAGGGAGGATGTGTAGACATGCTGCTGTGTTTTGTTTGTAAATGTCCGTATTGAGTTTGCTAATACCTCTCATATGACGTTTTCCACAGAATGCTGGCCACCAGAGCCCTTAGCCTTGTTGGCAAACGTGCCATTTCTACATCTGTATGCTTGCGTGGAGGACATGGTGAGTGTGACTTGAAATGACATTGAGTATTTTCCGTTTTTGGCAGGGGGAATAACAATACAGTAAATTGAGTACTTCATATCATCAACATATCATCGTCATCACTGTGCTGATGGCTGACAAGGTTTTTCTAGTTTTAGATACAAAATCTTAAAATGAAAATCCTTATAAGAGCAAATCAAAGTCTTTCAGCAATAATGCTCAAATTGGGGCTAGAATTCAGTGAAAAAAAGTTTTTTTTCCCCAAAATGATTATGAGCTCATGTTACAAAGTGTTCAAAGACATTTCTTTTTTGCCACAACTCAATTCCACTGTGTAGTGTGATTCTTACTGGCAAAAAGGACCAGCTTTATTTCTCCACCCATCTCACCACTACCTGACACCTTAGCTATAAACCCCCCACACTTAAGTTAGATTCAAGAATTGCCCCCTCGTAAATCAGTTTTCCAGCCTCCAGAAAAGCATTTGATGGACTGCACAGCTGTTTAAGTTTTTGTATCAGCATAGCTTCCTTGCACCAATCTACGGTCAGCGCAAGTACTCTCACCTGGACTAGCACGTATCAGGAATTACGGATTACTACAGTTTATAAGAGTTTGCAATACATCAATTCAGTGACATACCTTAATATATTAAAAACATGAAGTTAAACACTTAGTGTGGTGCATGTATTCAGTTCAGGAAAAGGAGTGAAAAGTGCCATGGAGGGCTGGAAGTGTTGTACAGTTTGCACCAGACTAGCTGTTTCATGGGTTAGCACATTCTTAACCAAATACAAACAAACTTTGTGTTCTTTTGTAAATTTCATCCACTAATAAAATCATTCATAACTAACCTCCAATGTGGTTTTAGGTTAAAGAGAAATTAACCAAAGTGGAATATAGGAAAATATCTATATTTTGTTTACATTTCTGTATGTATACTAATTATATCACCTTATTGTCAGAATTAGACTAAAAGAGCAGCTTACAGCATTATACAGGTGACATGGAGCAAGATTCAAGTGAGAAAGAGCACAGCAATGCATTGCATCCAGCAGTCAATGCAGCGCTTTCTCTTTCAGCGTTTAACAGCATAGTCTTACAAAAAAGTAAAACAAAACATTTTAGAGAATGTGACATTTTAGAGAATGTTCTGTGTCATCCCTTGCAGGTGTTGCTAAGGTGGAGGACTACACTCTCCCTGCCTACTTTGACCGGCGGGAGAATCCCCTGCCAGATATTCGCTATGTGCAAAACCTGAATCCAGAGCAGAAGTCCCTGAAGGAGAAGGAGTTGGGCT
The DNA here is from genome assembly GCA_029814745.1 of Zanclus cornutus. Taxonomy (NCBI): domain Eukaryota; kingdom Metazoa; phylum Chordata; class Actinopteri; order Acanthuriformes; family Zanclidae; genus Zanclus; species Zanclus cornutus. Next base: position 16,633,905 of record JAQQZW010000001.1, on the reverse strand, counting down.
CCTGGGCTGCACTCTCTAATGAGGAGAAGATTGCATGTAGGACCTAACTTCACAGCTCTCTCTTTCTTTTTTTTTTTAAAGATGTTTAATGTCTTTATCTGTTGGTCAACCTGATTTAATTACCAGAAAATATTGTAATAATGTAGTAATGCGTTAGTTATTTTTCATCCGTTATCCATCTGGATTATGTGTCTTTCCAATGTTCAGTGTATCGCATCAGCTTCAAACAGAGCTTTGCTGAGATGAACCAGACATCATCAGAGTGGAAATCTGTGGTTGGAGGGATGTTCTTCTTAATCGGCTTTACTGGCTTTGTTGTGCTTTGGCAGAGAAAGTATGGTATGTCTTCCAAAAAGTATAATGGCATGATTGGCAACGATGTGTCTGCAAATCTGTGGAAGGTTTGATGTAGTGATGCCTTTTGTTTTACAAATAAGATCAATTCAAGGAGAGATGAATGTTATCATTTTTACTACACTGTTTTCTGGCATTCTCATTAAAACCATTTCTTGACACTTTTGGTATTCTCTCTTTGCAGTGTACGGACCTGTCCCACATACGTTTGAGGACGAGTACAAAGAGAAGGAGCTCCAGAGGATGTTGGACATGAGAATTAACCCAGTGGAGGGTTTTGCTGCCAAGTGGGACTACGAGAACAAGCAGTGGAAAAAATAAAGGACACAGAGGACAATAACGCATACTTGAAAATAAAAGCAGACCAACTCAAAAATACAAGAATACCTATATTTCTGTATTTATCAATTGTCCACATTACCTCAGTCTGTGCATTTTGGAAGACCTCTTCCTCTTAAGGTCATTGTGTATTATAGAAATAAAAATAAATGTAAACTCTTAAAACTTCTCAGTTTTTTTTAATTGTGACTCCTTGACTCTTACCGTTTTCACATTAATTGGCTGCTCATATCAAAATGAGAGAGGGACTACACCTCAAATTTATTGAAGTGACTTAAATACATATGTTGGTTTAGTGGTCTTCAATCATATTTTTGTTAGTTTATATTTCTGTTACAGTGGTTTATAGGACATTTAGCTGCAAGTATTTCTTAAAGATAAAGAAAAAACTTATTTTAAGTTAGTGGTGAAATTGATGAGAATTTCTATTGACCATTAACTTCATCAGCAAATTGCTGACTATACTTCATTATCTATATATATATATATAAAAAAAAAGTGTTAGTGTGTTTTTACCAATTGGTTATTACAGTTTATCATAGAAAGACAGTGACTTGGTCAGACAGATTTTTGAAATAGGTGTTGGTGTGTGTGCTTGTGTGTACATTTTTTTTAAAATTAAATTCCTGTATGTTACAATACATACACCTATCAGTTGCATGTTTACTAAATATAAGTATACTGTTAATACTGGTGTGCCCAAATCTCATCCTTGAGATGTCTTTTTCTTTAGTTCTGCTAGTTTCTTTCATTTCTCCTTTTGCCTGTAGAAATGTCCACCTTTGATTTCCCCGTTCCATTCTTCCTGTCATTTGTTTCTCATTTCTGATTTGTTTATGCTTTTAACTTCAGCCTTCCTATACTTTACTTTCATATTGACTTCAAATTTTTTATTTTTATTTTTTAAATTTCGCTTTCTTATCGTTTCCTAGCCCTGTGATGAACTGACAACCCGTTCAGGGTGAACCCCAATGCTTTACAAAAAGAGACAAAACCTATAATTAATAATGTTGAACAAGAGTTTGACTGATAACATCATCATTTTTTTCAAATTTATTATGGATATCGCGATAATATTATCGTGAATTCTTCTGACAGTGCAATCCTAAAGTGAAAATCTGATATTCCTACAGCCCTGTTCTTGACACTGGCCAATGCACAACTAAAACCTCAACCTATGAAAACTTTGCTTTCTTAGCATTTTCTGTCTACTTGAGTGCTGAAAGAAAAGCCCTCCGTTGCGTTGTCAGTACCGACAGGTTGTTGAAGGTGATGGC
>JAQQZW010000001.1:16515101-16528120 GCA_029814745.1 Zanclus cornutus | reverse complement strand
CAGTTAATAGTAGCACTGACAAAGCAGTAGAAGATGTTTACAACACACATAACAACTACCCTAGGCTCTGATTTCATTACAGGAAACGTGTTCCACATAATGATCAGTTTCTATCAAAACAGCAATCTGACTTGGAAAAGAGGAAAATCCCACAGAGTGAGAGAGAGAGAGGTAGAGCTCTGACATCTTTCTGACACTTTAAAGACTGCCTGTCTTCACTGCAGCATGTCGACAAGTTTCACTTCAACAGGCTGTACCTTGCTCTGTCTCTGGGCCTGGGGACTTTGGAGTTTTGACCTACCTCACTGCACATGTGTGAAAATTTAACATAAAATAGACAGGTTTGGCATAATTAGCTCCATTATATGGAGTGCCTTCTCCTCCAGCCGCTGCTCTGAAAGTCACAGTCAGAAACTAAAGTGAGCATAGAGCAGCTTGTTCTGTCCGATCACCTCCATTGTTAATGAAGTTATTCCTGCCTTGCTTTGGTGGATCAACAGGGGAGGAATGGAGAAAATATAGTCATCAGATTTAGAGGGATATCTCTATTTTTAAGTCTCTGTGAGTCTGTCCAGTTACGGGTGACCCCCTCATCATTCACCAGCAGAAAAAACAAAAACAAAAAGATTAGGCAGGCCCCAGGGAGCATAAACAAGGGGTGGGCCAAATTATGGGTGCTAAAATGTGGCAGAAAAAGGTGGTTTCTTTGTGCCTATTTACTGTCTAAAAATACAGCAATGCCAACCCAAAGGACTGCGTTCCCACAGAGGTATCCGTGCCAGCACCTTTTATATAAAGCATCTTCTCTTAACTTGTGAAGTGTAATGAGCATCCTGAAACGTTCAATTACAGATTTTCTACTAACGAGGTAAACAAGGCTTCAAACGCAGCTCTAAACAAAGCTCTTGATGAGGAGTTTGTAGTCAGGTAATACTGGATGTCTCTGAAGTTACGGGGGCGGAAGGTGTTGACAGTGTTAGAGAGCAGCGTCGGTGTTTTCCCATATTTACGTCAGTATTTACGCATGTGTGTACAGGTCCTTTGAGAGGTTTACATATTGAGGGTAATAGGATAACTCTGGCCTCTACCAGAAGAGAAACAGGTGCTTATCTTGTCAAAGCTGTTGTGCTAAGCCAACCTTTGACCCTTGGTTAAGAGCCAATTGAGAAATTAAAACAAGAAATTTGCACGCCTCCACCCCCGCTCCCCGCTCCCCGCTCTTCCCTCCTCTCGCTCTTACACATACACTCACAGGCACAAAAATGCATGCATGTGGTAAAGGTCAGCCAGATGATGAATCATTTTGGAACTTTTTGCCAGTATCCTTCACTGTTCTGCAACCCAGCTTGCTGAGGAGAGGAGTAAATGAAAAGAGCAAGGCATAAACTGAGAAACAAAAAAAGAAATCAAGAGAGAGCGATATGGAGTTGGTGTTCTACTCAACACTAGACACACAAAGCTGAGTTTCTAAAGTAATGTGGAGGAAGGGAAGATAGAGGGGTGTGAGGGGGAGTGGATGGGGAAAAGCTCTCCGCTGTGTGGGGTCTCTCTTGCGTGTGTTCACCACCGGGGTCTGGGTTATTGATTTTCAGGCATGAAGCAGGAATATTGTCCAGGGTTTTTGCTTTGCTCCTCAGAGCCTGCCAAGCTCTTTCGAGTAAGTCTCCTTCAATTACACATGGCTCTCTCTGACAGATGGACTGACAGTGTCTCCTCATTAATGTAACTGCAAAAAGCATAAGACTGAGTACCGTGTCATTAACAACAGTGAGCCTATTCAAAAAATCCTAAGTAGAAAACACATTTTTTTCATATTGTTGTGGAATGACTCTAACATATTAGATCACTCCAAAGTAAATACAACCTAAACTTAGTCTTGTGATTTTACAGGAAGGCTTTCCAAATCACATTTTTCTTTTCATTCAAATGTTTTAAAAAATTTTTTTTACAATTTTAATGTTAAACACTACACAACAGCAAGCACAATTACGCATCTACATATTAATGTGGCAAAACTCTTTCTACCACAAAACTTTTTGACTCCATTTCAAAAGTTTCCATCTAAGCCACCAGTGAAGTACCTTGGGTTTGTTCTACAAAAGACTTCTGTCGTATGATTCTTTTAATTCTTGACTAGTCCAGCGAGGAGCCACATTTATTACTGAGTTGTTGGGGGTTTTTTTATGAAGAAATACATATCATAATTTCATAACAACAAATACTTAGTTTGAACAATATTTTTCGCTGTTTTGGTGAGATCTAACATAATCAGATTATAGTCTCTCTGTGATCAGAGTTATAAATGTTGGTCTAGTTGTCTGTGCATGAAAGTGACTGTTACGTGAACTCAGTGTCATTAGCTTTTGTCATATCCATCATCAAACCCCTCACACCACACATAAAACACAACAGACACAAGCACACACACAAATGCATGCTGGCACGAACACTCCTTCGAATATGCATAAACAAGCAGATGGATGGCTGAAGAAAGCGCCCACGCAGCACTTGGAAAGAACAAACATATATGATCATTTACTTTGTGAATAAAGCGACGCTCGAGCACAAACACCATGTATACAATTCAAACGAGAAAAACAAAAAAGAGTGCATCACAATCAAAAGACATTTCCACAATTTATTTTGTTTAGAAGAGCGCTACATAATGATTCTTTGGTCATCAGTCATGTGCCACTGATGGGACAGCGGTACATTTCATAAAAACCCTCTTAAAGGGACATGAAAGTTAAACAAATAAAAACAGTCTAGTGTGTTTCCGCTCAAAGAATGTGATGAAATATATGTGGCTGTGGAGCAAATATTGGAGGCCAGAAAAAACAGCATGAGTTATTTAAAAAAAAAACTCTCATATTCATGCATTAACACATCTCCTGGTCCTCAGGTACTGGCTACTATAGTTTCCCTCCAAAGAGCCAAATTTGGGGAAAGCAACAGTCTGACTGACATCTTGACAGCCTCAGTAGCCCCACGGGTCAGGCCTCAGTCCAGACCTGTACTCTGAGGATATGCAGGCTGTCGCAATTGACAAATAAATGATGGTTAAATGAATTTGAAGAATTGTTAATGGCACTGTTTTGGATAAGAAGAAAATACTAATACATAAATTTTGGCATCATGAGGGGAATAGATGACCACATCAGGACAGATGTAAAGTACACAGAAACTACAGCAAATCTATTCTCTGATACTCCATGTTACAGAAGAGGACACGAATAAAAAGTTTAAATCCAAAATAAGAATAAAACGCCATTCAGAGAATGATGTAAATGTGTCATTTTAAAGGACCAGTTCACAAAAAAAAAAAAAAAAAAAAAAAAATTTATTGTATACTCACTCCAATGCTGATGGAAAGCCAGATGTAGCTTCTTAGTCCACAAAACTTTTCTGGAGCTTTTCTGCAAAGAAGCATTGCAGCATTCTCCTGAACAAGGGAGCAGTTTGGGAAAATGTAGAAGAAAACAATGGAAAGAAAAATTAAAATGGCTTCACACAGCTTGTCCAGCTTAATTCAAGTCTTTTGAAGTCCCGAGATCCCAAATTGATTTGTAAAGACATTATTTCCACCCATTTTGAAGCCAAAATCTTCACTGTTGCCTCTAAGCTAGAAGTTTTAGTGACCAATCCATCTGAAGTGGATGCACAAGCTCAAACATGTGTACAAGCATCCAGAAAAAGAATGTACTTAAACCATCCTTTTTTTTATACTACTACTAGTACTACTACTGAAAGAAGCTACAATGGTTAAGTAACAGATTAAAGACTGAAATGTAATGTGATCCAACAAAAGCACTTGTTGCTGAAACTTCAGCAGAGAGAGAGAGTATGCAAAGATCTCAAGTTCTTATTGATCTAATCCAGCGGCACATGTGTGCACATTCGGACTCATGCACCCTCTTTGGATGGGGTACATGCTTTTAGATTAGAGGCTGCAGTTAGATTAAAGCTTAAGAAAGGTTTTAAAAAAATATCTTTTCAAATCTATTTGGGATATCTGGGCTTTTGGAGAATTTGATTGCAACGGTGAGCTGTATGGGGCCATTTTAAGGGTTTTTCCTGTTGTTTTTTACATTGTAAAACGTTGTTTAGGAGAGTGATGCAATGCTGTCATTTGCTTTAAAGTTCCAGAAAAACTTTACCCTGCTTTCCATTAACATAGAGGTCAGTAGATAATTTTTTTTTTCATTTTGATTATTTTTGGGTTAATTTTTCTTTTAAGTATCTGAACAAATTATCCCTTTGCCAACTATATGTCCATACTAAAATAACTCTTCTCTTTTTGTGGTCAAGTATCCAGCTACAAAATGTTCAACCCTGCCTCCCACAGAATGAAGCTGTCAAGTGTTTGGGGTTAGTTAAACTGAGCCTGTGTGTCTCCACAGTGATCTACAGGCTGCAGAGGGCTGTAGAAGGTAGAAAGCAGCCTGCCCTGCTGCAGCTCGAGACCTCAGGGCAGATCAGGGATCGAGGTTGATAATGAGCAGGAGGATAAAGTAGAGTTATGGGGGTCTTATCACCCTGAGCCCCCGGGTCACACGGCACTACTGGTGGTCACAGGCCCCTTAATCATTACAAAAACTCACAACTTTACTTTGCAAACATTGGCATTAGTTTGGCATTATATATGAAGAGATGAGTCTGTCCAAAACTATATTTTTGGCTCCTTGAGAAGGATAATAAATAACTGGAAATGTGCCCTTTCTAGGCTACAGTTTTAGCACAGCCTTACATTACATTATATTTTTGATTTTACTTGGTTTTTTTTAATCATTTATCCAAAATTTGACCGCTAAATTGAATGTGCTTCCTAATGCAGTTACTGGGAGTCTGGAGTCGAGGACCGGTCGGCTTGACTCTTGGTCAGTTAAGCTTTAAAAATGGTCCTTGGGTGATATCTGCTTTGGATGCTACACCAAGTCAGTGTAAACTGTGTAAGGGTCAGAGAGGGAGACAGAGATGAGTGTGTTGTGGGGTTAGCCAGACCTCAGGCTGTGATTTGTTGAAGTGCATCAGACGGGAGTTGACCAGAATCTGAATAAATCACCTCACTGGCACCAGTGACAAAACCTTGATAATGCCCCTGTTTTAAGGGCATTTGAGCACCTCTCAAAAGGCATTAATTATTTGAGCCAATACGTGAGCCAATTGTTAAACCTCTTTTAACCTTTTTGAAAGAGAAGAGTCACTTTTTCATTTTAAAGATCTCAACTAGACATGTTTTAAAACTGCTTGGAATAATAATATCCTGATTTAATCAGTCTGATTTTGGTTATCCACAAAAATGTTCAAATAACTATTTCTAAAATTACATCTCCCTCATTTAATTTATGAATATGCAAGTGTTTGTTTTTTCCAAGGTTTATTGCTGGACACAAGATATTTCCTACTTCACAGAATTGTCCATTCTTTGTATGCACGCTGAAGACCTCAAATCTTCATATCACACTTGTGTAAGTTGCATACAGGATCAGGATTTGTTTCCAAACTAGTTGTGTTGTCATAAAAACACGCTCATACACATCTTTAACAGAGATTTAAGCACAGACACACTTTGCTTTCCCCCTTTTCCATTTTTTCAGTAGATGAGCTTAAAAACTGCTTCCTGGAGTCCAACTCTGGGCATACATCATTCTGCACAATGAAGGTCCAAGAACACCAAAGTGACGTAACAATAAACAAAACAAAATTTTGTGTGGTGTGGGACTTCAAGCAATCCTTCTCAACAGGAAGACGCAGAGAAAATTGGAAGATCTCCTCAGCAAACCTGTAATGCTACACAAGACAAAGCTGAATTTGCACCGCCACAGCGAGGACTAGGATGTCAGTGTAACTTGAGGGAGTATCCTGCCTGATCCCAGCCAGGATGAGACAAGTCAGTATTGTCTTACCATTACTATTCTTACTCCGGGCCGACCGCAGACACAGCAGCTGATGAAAAGATTGATTGGAGGAGGTTAAAAAGCCATTTGATACTGCTGAGTTTGATTAAATGACCTGTTTTAGGATTAAAACTGTATCAGCAGCAGCAGGCCAGAAAGCCGAGTGGGTGACAAGGAACAGAGCTCCTTTCTGCTGATCACTATTATTTTTAGCCACTTGTGAGGTAACTTTCTATTAAAAATCAGAGTATTTTTCAGAACAAGTATCAACACGATATTTAGGATTAGCAGCAGTAGTTCATCAGGGTTTCCATGGCAACGGTGATGAAAACAGGAGAAGGCCTCCACTTCTCCCCTCACGTCAGTATATGTATTCCATTATGGTTGTACTGTGGAGCTCTGCCTGCTCACCACAGCTTTATTTATTTTACTGTCTTTCATATGCAAACCACTACCAATCTGCATCAGAGGGAAATCCACTCTGTGTATCCCATAGGTGTCATTTAGGATTGATTCCCTGGAATTAGCAGACGTCAAAGTGGAACCATGTGGCTGTCTGTCTGTCCATCTGTCTGTTCTTACCGACACCTGTGATAAGGCTCTTTGGACACGGAGAAATGGCATATTACTGTCTTTGGTTAGCGGCACATTAATTACGGCCCCTGGGGATCCACTGAAAGTTCACCTCTTGACTATCTGTAACTATCTGTTAAATACTAAAGGCAGAAGTGATAATAAGCAAGAAGTGAAATCCACATATCCAAATCGAAAATAAATGCCTCAGGGGCTCCTGTGTTTATGCCTGACTTTAAGTGTTTTCCCCCTTGCTGTGACATTCTCTGTTAAAACTTATCCACTTACCAAAAAGACACATAGTTTGAGATTGCCGCTTCAATTGCCTTGACTCGGTTTTCATTTGTTTTCGCCTCTGTGGTTGAAACTAATAACATTTCCAAATCCTGCCATAGAGATGGAGGGGTAAACACACTGATCAGCTCTACTTTTTTCAGATAGAGATTTTTTTAAAGCATGCTTAAGCTGCTCTTGTTCACATGACCTCTTCAGAAAAACTGATAAACCAACATGAACCCACTTTTAGCCCAGCAGTAATCCCAGGTCAAACAGAGATAACTGGGCTCCAGCATTTAAGACCATCATAGATCAGACGCAGTTTATTATTGATCATCATCTTTGAGTAGTAGTGGCTACTTATTTAGATACATAGGCAGAACGAATAGCGATCCATAACCCTTTGGTTGTTGGAGAAATTGTGTAACAGTGCAGTAAACAACGGGACCACCAACAGCTTCAATATTGCTGATTTATTCTTGCTGTGTTTATCATAAGAGTCTCAACACCACCACAGAAGAACAGAGAATGATTCTTCAGGTCTTTTAGTGGTTCTTTACTTGAATTTGGCAAAGAGCAAGACTATGGGGCTAAATACAACTCCAATAAAGTGGCTTCACATGTGAAAGAATTTGTATGAAGAACATTAATTACACGAAAAAAACTGAGACTTTCTATTCAGTTCTTTGCCTGGCCTTGCGCGTGTATTTTTTTTCATCATTTTTACTTTTAATCAAGGAAACTGCATTTACAACGAAAGCTGAATCAGTCATGTCATTTCTTCTGTTTGTGTCTTCTCATATTGATTTCTGACATTTAGATAAGATCAAGTGAGACTACAACAAACCTGTTGCATGGGAAAACAAGAAAAGCAAAGTAAGGAGACTACACAGCACATGAGGGAGAAGCTGCTCACACAAGACCAGAAAGAAATATGAACAACCAAGTCCAACTTGCATTTAGGAAAATTTATTAATGCATGAAAATGAAAAAAAACAAAACAATATTAACATTATGTTCAAATCAAAGTAGCAGCAGAATACAACAAAAATGTGAAATTCATTATGAATAAGATAAAAATTAATTGTTTCAAGTATTTCAATGGAAAACATTCATAAAGCATGGACAATATGATGATGAGGGAAATACACTATCATAGTAATGGGCAATATGGAAACAATTATTGCACAAAACACTCTCATAATTACATTAACACCTTTAAACCTCCAAATATCTGCATGGTATTTGAAAAACTTTCTACACTATGTTTTTCACTTTGTGGATAGCGATGTCAGAATCTGATCGAACGAGATACATACATACAAATATTTTTACTCTAGCTTCTCTACAATCATTTTTACAATGTATTTTTACAATATTTTTACAGAAATTAGCACTGCAGGTATTGATAAGCACCATCCTGATTGGCTGGCAATGGGGTGGTTTATGCAAGAAGCACATACAGTCTGGAGGGCCTACAGTGCTCACAGTGCTGAAGAAAAAAAATCAATTACATTTTTTCACCTTGTTTAAGGATCAATCAGTTCATGTACACAGTTCCTAAATTTGTCCTAATTGTTTTTGTCTGAGATTTTTTTAAAACAATACAGCATCACTGATGTTTTTGACTTCATGGATTTACATTCCCGTGTCATTGCTACATGCAGTCATTCAAGCAGTTCTTCCTTCATTTGGTTGAAAGAGAGAGCAAGACAGAGTTGACTGATCTAACATGAAACATCTGCCACCTGATTGATTCCTGAATCAAATTGCCCATAGCAAAGGCTCAAGCTCGGGCTTTTAAAAGAGCCTTTTTGCCCTAATACATGGCCCATTACCAAATGGCCATTCATCACATTAACTCCATGTCTAGAGGGCTGCCAGTGTCTCAGTCAGTACAGTGCCACAGTGCTTTCTGTCTCCAGTCAGGACACACTCAGCAGCACGTCCACTTTGCCATGACTGTGTTTACCTCAGGAATACACAAACGCAGCCTGCCGTAGGCTCTATTAACGAAGCGAGGGAAACCTCTACTGATGCACAGGACATAGATCGATTTACCCTCTCATGTTATATACAGAGATATTGTACTTTATTTGCCTTTTTTAATCATTTTTCAGGTTTCACAGTCACTTGAAACTGTATATTATGATGTATTGCAAGCAAGATTTTTACACTCTGCGTGCAGTTTATGCAGCATGATTTTCTGTCTGCCGTCCCTGTGAATAACCATGCTCTTGTTGATGAAGATACAGCACAAAGGTTGATACTAAATGTTCCAGAGAAGATACAAATGCAACAATCAACGCACTCTCATAAAAACAAAGACAACTATATTTTAAAAATTCACAAAAATAAACTCCTTTGCCAAACCTTTAATTAGCATGAAGCCGTGTGCTTTAGCTGGAATCAAGGAGCTTCAGGCCCAGCTGTGGTGAGCCTGATTACTTAATAATATGGTGATAAACACAACTATCAATCAAAGCCCCTGACAGGACTTACAATTCAGGAGAGATCAGCCAAAATAAGAGCGGCTGACCCTCTCATTGTGGTGATGTGTATGGGGGTGTTAAACAGGATACTCGCTGTAGTCAGCAATGAAGTTCCTTGCACCAATGTAGTGATGGAAAGAAATATAGTGTCACTTTTATTTACAGAGCACAACTGCAGTAACTAAAGCTGACTCTTGAAAACAACAGTTGTGCAATCTAAAATCTAAAGTCGCTTAGTGTGGAGGACGACAATGACACTATGTTTGAAACTCTGACTTTAGCAAGAGTAAACACATCTCACAGTACATAGGACATAGAGTTCTCCATAGGAAATGCGTTAGTGTCCTGCCATATATCACTGTATCACTCAGTCACATATATCAGAAACACATTTTATAATTTATATAATGCCTAACAGTGAACAAATTCTCATTATAATATTTTATTTCTGAGACTATAAAGCATGCAGAAACCTGCAAGGCATTTCAGTTATTGTCAATATAAACTGATGTACATGATGAAGATGCCAAAGACCTAATATAAAAACAGTTTAAGACCAAAGCATCATGTTTTAAATATGATCTTACTTCAGAATCTAACTTGCCTGTTTTTTCTTCTTCTTCTTTATTTTTTACAGTTCAGACAATTAAAATTACTTTGATTTGGGATCTCCACAAACCTGAATGTATTTGGTATTTTCATGAAATCTTGCTCAAATACACAAATGTCAATGGAGTCATTAGAGATGAAACTTTCTAGCTTACTTTCATAAAATCTGCTTGTTAAATAAATAACTAAATCATAATTACACATAAACTATTACGATAATATCAACATTTTTCCTAAACCAAAAAATGCTGAATAATATTTTTTTACGTAGGTTGTTTAGGAAGGGCCTTTAATTGTTTGATTACTTTTTTTTTTTAATTTTCTTTCACTAGAAATCATAACTACACATTTGAATTGTGGAGGATATTAAAATTATTGAAGTCTATTTTATATTGAAATTAAAGTATCATATCAATGATACTTATTATTCAAAAAAATGAAACTTGGAATATTTTTGTTGAATTGAGTGCAGAACCCGGCATTACTGCTAAGTGACTGTCATATCAGACGCTTATACTGTATAATTACTATGAGGTGAAAAACCTCTTCTTTTTTAATTGAAATGAACAGTTGGATGTTCTTCATGTAGTTCCTGTAAATGTTTCAAGATGAATTTCACAGTGAATTTTGCAGTCATCAAGTTGAAAACTGTTTTTCTTGAAAAAACATGTAATGTGTGGGCATACAGGTTTCCATTCAATGTCATTCCAGTCATGTGTTTTACGTGCCTTATGAGAGAGCAACTGTATGCAAACACTGTGCAACTAATCAGACCTTCTAAAATTCAATTCACACATATTCTCTTAATGAATTATTCTGCTTATCAAATCTCTTGTTTTGGCTCTTGCCACACTCAGAGCTGCCTTTTTCCATGACAACCTTCTACTATGCTGCTAACGTTGCTGTTTTCTGTTGGTCAAAGGCCTTTGCAGCACAGATGACTTGAAATAAATCCTGGCTCTGAGAGGTAAATCACTGCAGCTCTGGGTTACTGCAGCTATTCTCTCTCACCTCGCCACTTTTAGCAGACCATGGCTGATTTCCTTCCTTGCGTGACTCCAGAGTGTAAACACACAGCCAGAGTGACTCATCACTATTTCTCACTTCCATGGTCTGATGTAAACACATGAAGGGGTCAGGTGTCATTTTGGGGTGGCGAGTGGGTGGGGTAGGGGGCCAGTATGTCTCCCCATAAGACATCTTCCATTCTGCAAAGAATTCACAGCTTCCTGTGGCCAAAGCCGCACGCCTGCCCACTCCAGCCTGGAGGAAGGAGAAAGAGAAACACAGTTAGAAATAGGGAGAGAGAGACCGACAGACAATTTGGGTGATAGATTACCTTCTCTGCCACAGTGCTCTTCAACAAAATGGAAAGAATGCATTTGTGATGAGCCTATATCTCTTTTTCACCCCAGACGGGACAAGAAGAAGAGTGATGGTTGGCGACAAGATGGAGGGGATGGATTTAGGTTCACTTATATGGCATAAATGAACTTTATTCTGTTTCTTCTAGTGGCGGTTTGATTTTGTTTATATGCATCTGCCAACTTTGGGCAGATTGGCACCGTTAAAATGGTATGTCTAAGAAAGTCCTGATCAGCACTTTGCCCTCTTGAGCCCTGCGTTATTGCAGGGTAGTTGGGGTGGAAGGGAGGGATAGCCACTTCCTTTCAGGCCCCAATCTGAAGAAGGGCCAAACACAGTCCAACATCAATCACTTCGCACTCCACGGCTTTCCCAGTACCATTGTTACAGAGCAGACCAACGGAAGGAGGCCGGTAGCAGGTGGAAATAAAAAGCCCTTTGACAACTATAGGCTAAGATTCCTCCCAAGATCGTCACAACATTTACAGAAGCGAAAGCAAGCAACGTCTGGCTGCCAGCACCATTCTGGACACACACACACAAGTATTTAGTCAGCAACATTCTCATATGCACTGATACATAAACAGATGCAGCCACAGACAGCTATTACAGGCCCACGCAACAATAGGTAGGGATACAGTCACCAATAGTTTAATCTTTGTGTGCATGTGATGCACCCATGGAAGCACACGTGCACAGAAATACAGACACAGAGACAGAGAGGCCGGGGGACACAAGATTCCACATACATCTGTTATTACAAATATAGACAACAGTCTTCCCCATAATAGTATTTGCTGGATTACTTTGTTGAAATGACATTATTTTTTTTTACCAGGGATGTGAATGAATACAAATAGCAGAGGATAATGAGCTCTGAATAGATACAAGCAGCATGCTAATTTCTGCAGTAATATTTGTTTTTTTTTCCTGTCACCCCATTTACACAATTTGCCACAAATATCACAACCGTCTCCTCTCACAGTCATAAATCTGTCAAACTGAACCATGCAGACATCATACACACTCTGCTGCAATCAGTGGAACTAACTCTACAGTGTCCATCAAGGATAAATATTCAATAATCCATTTAACATTAAAAGGACACTCAGGAACTGCTAGTCACCCCAAGCATCGTGGCTTTTCGTGGCACAAAAAATTTAACATACTGGCCACATGCTGAAAATACGGAGGTGCAAATAGTTTTAAATTCGACACTCGGACATTCAATGAGGAGGGTCAATCTGATATTGCACACGTTATTTCTACCTCATGATCTGATATTGAAGGCTGACATCTTTTTCAACTTGACATTAGATAGCATACTTGGGACAGTCTTAGATTAAAGGTCCATGCAAATTGAAAGAGAGACGTTCATGCCAAGAACTTTCTCTTCATTTATCATAGACACTTCAGGGCAACTTTATTTTCATCTGTGTTTCTCCCATTTTATACACAGTCACTTGCTTTTAAAGAACAAACAAGCAGTGTGACCCAATGTAAGTAGGACATTTGTTTTCCAGTTAAAATCTGTTAAAATCTCCTGTTATATTTTCTGTATCTATTTTCAACCTGAGCCTTATTAGTTACACAGATTTTATCTTTAAAATTTATTAGATCTTTTTCAAAGGTGGGGTTTGATACAAATCGTGTTTCATTATTGGTTTATTTTTAGCTGTGGTTTAAACATTAATATTAATTAGCATATTTTGTGAGCCACTAAAGCTAAACATGTAAGTATGCAGAGTACAAATAAAAGGAAAAGCAAAGAGGATTTCACATACATTCCTGTGCGTGCTCAACTACT
>JAQQZW010000001.1:15457868-15468229 GCA_029814745.1 Zanclus cornutus | reverse complement strand
TCAAAACACTGCAAAATATTTCATATCAGTTTTTTTCATACAGATATATATATGAGTTTCCTATGGATTACTAGATTTCTTTTAAATTATTATTCTTTTGTGCATTTACCATCATGCTGATTGTATAAATCCTTAAATGCTAAACAGGCCTGTTTCATTTAAGGAATTGTGCATGAAAAATCCCAAATGTAAAAGATTGACAACTATTTTTTTTGTTATTGAAACCGATCCCTATTACTTGCTACCTTGAGAACGGCTAAGTTACTTTCCCTGGTGTCTATACTAAATTTCAGGCTGAGAATGAAAGATTTTGTATGAAATCATTGCATACATTAAGGCATTTTAATTGAAGAGGCTTTATAAATTGCTCTACACAATTCTACAAAAATCTGATCAATCCTTGTCTAGATCATATAGTGTGAGAGTGGCACTGAGAGCCCGGGGTCATTTCTTACCCTCCTTCTAAAATAAATATAATAGAATAAGTTTTTAAACCCTGTTGCACCTTTCTCCCCGACAGCACTTTATCTGTATTGACACTGTGGTTCTGTCCCAAACAATATCTCTGACAAACAAATGCATTATGTTATTGGTTGTTAGGTCGGGAGTGTTTTGGGGTCCCCTACGTTTGTTGGAGGAAGGACTTTTATTCAGATGCCTGTAAAGGTCTGTCAGGGAAGGGCGATGATGGTCCTCTTATGCCTGGTCGAGTAACTGCTGCCACCTAGCGATTCTAAACGGTTACTGCATGTGGAATGATCATATCTGTCAAAATAAAAGTAGGTACACTAATACACTATATGTTCTTGCACAGTCAAAGCTCCATCTCCAACAAGCCCTAAGAATTCTGGAGAGGGAAGTCCCCTGAAGGTAATGGTTATAAACAGGTGGAGACACAACAGGCTATAATAAATTATGAGATTGGTTTAAACTAGGGATGACTGGGTTTTCATAGTAAAAGTAGACTTTTTTTTCAAGCGTGTTCAATCCATCAGCATGGTTCAGACTCCCAGCCATTAATTGCCGCGTATCCAAAGTCTTGTTCAGCAGTAGTAGTAGCCGAGATTCAAACAGCTTCACAAATGCGCGAGCAAGCGTGTGCACGGCGCTCAACTGTCAGGGCCACTACAGGTTCTGTACATGCTTTATTCAGGAGTGCTCGTAAAAGGAGCCACTAAAATATGTCAACGGGTTCAAGATTCAGCCAGCTGCAGCTTGACACCCAACGAAGTTTTAGGCCAATGCGAATAATTTTTAAACATTTGTCTATATCTTGTACACTATACAACCCCTCTGAATTTTGGAATAGGCGGTATAAGTTTATTAATTGGTATCATAGCTCATAATAGACGCCATGCCATAGAAATCCAGAAATTACTGGCCTGAGCTGTAGGTCTGCTTACGAATTGACAAAAAAAAGTGAATTGTCCTTTTGCATCTGCCGGAAGTGCCCAGAAATAATTCAACGGCCATTGTCTGATAGCGAGATAGCCAACACTATTGTGGAGGAAATGAAACATCAAAAATGTGGCTTTTTTAACGAAAAATCAATTAATAGTAGCTATAAGATTATAGCTGACGTTTAGCCTAGTTAACTCACTCATTAAATATCGTAAGAATAAGTATAGTTTGTTTAAATGTATATTTTAAACTGAGCGATAAAAATAAAGAATACGAGTTCATCCAAACGCATCACCGGCTGGTCATTGGTTTTCTACCGCCCCCTTGCTCGGCCTGAAAGCAATTCACTCTGATGACGTCACTCGTAGAGTTGTCATGGCGTCTTTGGGACCGAAGCTGCTGCTGCAATTTAGCTAAAATCTGTCGACAGGCTATATATCGAAATGGAGAAAAATGCAACCCTGCATCGAGAGAGTGAAGGAAGCTCTTTGTGCGCCGCGACTGGGGGAGAGATGGGCGATGTTACGGCTGTCGGCGGAGTGAAAGGAACAGTCGAGAAATGCAAGAATAGTGAGGCTCCTCTTAGTACTTTGGTTAACGTTAGTTGTAATAACAGCACCACAAATGTTAGTGCTCCCATCATTTCCAATGCTGGGAAGTCTGACGTGCCAGAAGTGATCGAAGTCCTCCCTGAACAGGAGGATAAGAAGAAGGACACCGCGGCGAGCGGATCGTTGTCGGGGTCCGAGGATCAGATCAGTAACGGGATGGGGCATGACTCGATGCTGGCTGCCGAAGATAGCGAGGGTGGTGCCTCAAAGTTAGTAAACAGCAAAACCGACGGCCCGTCCTCGCCTCCCGCGAAGGAGATCACAGATGTGCAGGCTGAGGTTTTGGCTTGGACAGAAATTGAACCGACCAAACTTGCAAAACCGACTCATCTGTGTCCGGACAATGCAATCACAGCAAACGTCAAGTCGGGGCTGTCCGGGGAACACACCTTATCGGAGGGACTGCTGAGTGGGTGTGACCCCGATCCCAGCCCTGGGGGAGAGACCCGAAGCGTAGATTCACTCGAGTCCTTCTCCAACCTCAACTCCTGCCCCAGCTCCGACCTGAACAGCGAGGGGCTGGAGGACAGGGGACTGGCCCTCGCCCTGCAGAGCGAGTACGGAGCTGATGGGACAAAGACTTCGTGCGCTAAGGACCGGGCCGCCGGCCAGTCCATATACCACATTAAGTGGATAAAGTGGAGGGAGGAGAATACGCCAATCATCACCCAGAACGAGAACGGCCCCTGTCCATTACTGGCAATTATGAATGTGCTTCTACTTGCATGGAAGGTAAAGGCTCAGAGATCAGCATTGATATATGGAAACTTGATTGTAAGTTAGTACAAATAGGCATGTTTTATTGCGCTGAGCTCCATGAGCAGTTATTTCATGTAACAATGTGTAAGACTTAATGTAACATTTAATGGTTAACATACACATCTAACCTTAGATCTATTAGTGCCTCTATATTCTTCAGCACTTCCCGTTTTAAAATGAACCTCTGTCTAGATATCTTTATTTTAGCGTATATGTATTTATTTCCACATGTCAGTTGATGTTAATTGCTGACAAGTGGTATGATGTGACTTTGTTGCAGGTAAAGATGCCACCAATGATGGAAATTATAACTGCTGAGCAACTGATGGAGTATCTCGGTGAGTGTTTGTAGCTATTAAACTCTTAACACAGGTGCAAATTGATGCCATATTATTAATCAAAAGGGGAAAATGAAATGATGATTTTATAATGCCATGTTACCTCACTCAGTATGAACTTTCTTCTGATTGGCTTCACATTTACAATAAAAACCTGTTTTGTAACTTGCAGAAGATGGCAGATTTATTGTAGTTTACCGCTATAATAATATGTTGGCCAGCTTTTACAGAGTCACAACGACTTAAGTGTTGCACAGCAATCCACACCTCTAAACATACCAGCCCATAAAGCCACTGGCACTGTGTTTCAACAGCCCAGTAAACATTCTTAAGTTTCATGGATTCCCAGATGAGTGGTTACATTCTTAAGTTCATATACAGAGCAAATGACCGAAACAGTGATATCTCTTCTAGCTCTCCATTCTGGCTGTCTTCTGCCCTTCATAACTAAAACTATGCTACAATATCAAAGTAAAGTGTCTGATTACAGAAGGGGTTCTTTAGAGGCAAATACTGCGAATAATGAGGCACATACTGCAAATAATGAACTTGTGTGTGTCTGTTGGCTACTACGGCTCAAAAAGAGCTCTCCTCTCAATAAATCACAGTTAATAATGAAGGAATTTTCACTTTCTCTTTTTTCAAAAAGTGCCATTCGTGTAGTTTTGAGGAAGGTGCGTTCACCTTGCGCTTGCTTATAATTACAGCACTCAAAATTAATGTTGTATAATCTTCAGGGGCTGCTGGATAACTTCCAAACTCAGCACTGTTTTGTCATAACACTTTGACACAAATACCAAGGGTGATTAAGTTCAGCTGCAGTGTTGAAAGTGTGGTGGTGGTCGTCGGTCGGCAGCTCGGCAGCATGCAGTGTAGCATGCCAGTGATCCAAATGCACAGAGGCAGATGGATACAGATATCAAGGGGAGGACTAGAGATGTGTGAGAGCACAATTCATTGAGGTACAGAATACAGAGTGACGGGGGTTTTCCTGTTGTGCACATGCTGTAGTAAAACCCCTCAGCTGGCTGGCCCACAGCTGGAAAAAATCTTTACTCACACTCAAATCTTTATCTAGGGTGACAGCATTAAAATCAAGTCAAAAGAGGTTTGAAAGTGCAACCTGCAGCTAGACTGTCAGTCCCAACACATCATAAAACACAGCTGCAAAGAGTCTATGAGCCTAACTGGTGCATCATTTTAAGTTCAGTTCATAAAGCATAAGTTCAAGTTGCTCATTAAGGGAGTCAACCACATAGCAGTCTTTTTCCTGGATAAGCTCCATTCATACTATTTGCTTGAACAAAATCAATATGAAAGTGTTTTTTTCCTCCATGTGTAACTGCTTTTACTTAATGTAGCTGTTGATGACAAGAGGTTGATGGCATCTCTCTGAATAATGCGCAGGAAAAGTATGTGTTGACAGCGCAGCACAATACTCTCGCCAGGTCCTAATAAATTAATGATTTTCTGTGAAGGAATTTGAAAAATTCACAAGGGTTTGTAAAAGTAAGAAGAAAGACTGCAATAAAACTTTAAGAGCAATAACAAGAATAAACTTGAATAATGTCTTTAGCTATTTAATTAACCTGAAATACTTAAATATTTCCGAAAACACAGAACTAAATGTACTATTCACTGGAAAGGTAAACACACGACAACAAAAACAAATATATGGCCTGAGGTGTTGTGGTCAGCTGTTTTTATGGTATTCCTTTAAAAATATCTACTTAGCCCTGATGTGCTGTACAGTGTAGATTTGTTTTCTACAGAGATGTTCATGATAAGAGAGCAGCATGTTTGTAATGCTGAACAGGATGAACAGAACTGGAGCCAAACAGCTGCCAGGCAGTGCTGTCCACCACAGCTCATGCTACTACAGAGCTGAGTCCATGGAGCTGTAAGGTGACACAGCAGTGGACGGGCCAGGGACTTGACTCGATTCGACCATATATTTGTCACAGCCTTATCTTGGGGAAACAGCTGGCCAACACTAAATCTTTATTTTAAACATCTCTAAAAACATCTATCTCCTTTTGTACGAGCACTTAGACATTATGCCATTATGACAATCTGTGCCAAAAGGTAGTGATTGATTTGCTCTGTCAGAATGATACAAGTCAGCATGTCTGCTACCATCTATCTCCTTCTGTAACTCTGCAGGGGACTACATTCTGGAAACCAAGCCTAAAGAGATATCAGAAGCTCAGCGGCTAAACTACGAGCAGGTAAGGCTTACCTAATCACTGCGGAGTGTTATTAAACAGGCATGTGTTTTTGCTTATGTGTTTGCATTAATAAGCTGCTGATGGTCCAAAGTACTTGAGGAGCGCAGGGCTTTTGTGATGATCTCTCTCGCTCTCTGTCTGTGTCTTTCTCTCCTCTCTCTCTCTGTGTGGAAACATAATTGTGCAAGTTTAACATGAGCTCTCACTTTGTCTCACTGACACACTTAAAATATCTCAGCTGTTCTCACTGCGGTTATTGATGTATTTTCACTAGTGTATGCAATGTGAGAGGCACACTCCTCTAATGTGTCTGCATGCACAGTCATTGTAGCTGCATGTATAAACTGGAGAGGGTTTGCACATTTGCATTGAGGTAGCAGATAAGGTCAGCAGATGTTCTGTAATATGGAAAAAAGCATCGAGTTGATTGCAAACCTCATAAACCTGCAGCTTAGCTTTTTTCCTCTGCCCTATAGGTTACATAAGACGTGTCTTGCAAGACCCAGGGAACAACAGGGGTCAGGAGTGTCAGATTATGTTGTTTCACATGGTTGTGAATGCTTAGAGACGCATGGCTGGCTTCAGCTCCCGGCTATTACTTAGGCTGCGTGTGTGTGTGTTTGTGTGTGCGTGTGTGTGGCACACCATGAGAGGCACTTGGAGATGGAGCTCCATCTCCAGCTCCCCTGATGCCTCCCATCTCCAGGGCCTGCCTACAGAGTGGAAGAGGCCCTGCCTTTCCTCCTCTTGTGTGGCAGAGCACCAGCGCATCTGTGAATGATTTGAAGCCACACTTGTCCCTCATTCAGAGAGAAAGAAAATGTAACGTGCTGTCTCCTTGTAGAAGCTCACTGCAACAGTCTTTCTATATTTAAGTTGATCTGAAATACAGCCTCTTAAATAAAGCATTGGTGTCCTCAAGATGCACTGTTTAAGTAAGGGAGTGGTTAGAGTTTGTGTTGCATAGTTATTATTACAGTCTAATCCTAGACACTGGCCTGGAAGCTCTTCTGCATGTTGGTGTCCTCTTGACACAGCCTGTTGAGACTACAGTGGGCACGGCTCCGGGATGCTGGAAGCTTGAATCTAAGAGAGAGCAAGTCAGCAATGTGTTCATGTGCATGTCAAACAAAAGGTGTCCTCTTCTTTAAATCTTGGAGAGATGTGCATTGCTTATTGGATTGTTATAAGGTACAGCCGATGCCGCCCTGACTTTGAACAGTAGGTGTGTATAAGAGAAGTGCTTCTATTTATACATCTGGCTTGAAAAACATCATCTGTCACAAGAGTGTATGAGGATTAAAATAGCAGTTGCGCGGCTGCTCTTTAGCTATTGTTAAATATTTACTCGGAGGAGCTGTGGAAGTGAGAGTGTAGCTTTGCTCTGTGTTTGCCTCAGTGGACCTGGCTCAACAACACTCTTACAAGGTAATTCATCCAGGGTGACTGTTCAAACACTGGAGGAAATGGGTTATCATGTTTTAAGAAGCATCTTTTGTTTTAAGTTGGTATCATTCACAGTGATGGATGTTGTTGGCAAGTGTTTCATAAACCTTTCTTTTGTTATGAGTAAAGCAGATCAGAGCATCTTAACCCTGGCCTCTTGGATGATTCTTCATACATATCTGTTTGGTAGTCACCCTCATAATCAAATTGAAGGCCTTCTGAATGCAGATCGATCCATCTCTAATTTAAGAACAGGAGAGACTGTGCCATCAGTCTTGCAGGCTGTGGTGTGAGACACTGATTTAATTCAATTAGGACCCATCTAATAATAAAATCAGAGATTAAGCTGTATTAGTTTTTTAGGTAAAATTATACAGTTCAACTGAATTGATAGGTTGTTTGTTTTTAGGTTTTTATTTCTGCTGTGTGTATTTTTATAGATTTTTGTAGACTTAAATGCAGACAGACTCGTTAATTTTGCATAAACATTCATCACATGACAAATATCTTACAGCTGAATTGCCTAAAATGATTTTATTTAGCAATGGCGCAAAATTGAGTAACAGTATCAACCTTTCATGCACATTTCCCAACCCAAAACTGTTACTCAATTGTGCTGCTTGACAGAAAAGTTTTTGTTCCTAAACTCAAAATTCAAAACAGGGGGAAAAGCTAATTCTGCAATATTTTGTTTATAATTTTACCTAATTTTGTATGGAGTGAGGCTTGATTATAGTTTGATTTCTGCCTTAACTGCGACACATGCATTTTCAACTGGGAGTCTGTTAAGTAATTTAAGCTTTGTGGGAACCAAATCCGTTACCTTGGCAATGTTATGCCATACTTATATCCTTTCAAATACCAGTTGGATACATCTACTCAGGATTTTGTTTAAGGTAAATTTATGCTGCAAGTCAATAGAGAGAGAAAGGCAGAGACATGTAAACTGAAGAGTGAAATAAAAATGCTGAAAAGCCTCAGCAGAGTTCTGTGCTAATGTTATACTTGGAAATGCATCGAACTCAGGCACAGATAAATGTGTATGATGCAGTGCTAATCATCCGATCTTCAAACACTCATCTGCTGTTGGAGCCGTCTGCCCTAAAGTGAAGAGATGTGGTCCGTTGCACAGCCCTGCTAATCCTGCCATCGCTGCTGCTCATAATCGTCCTAATCCACACTCTCAGATGGGCCAGCTGAAGGCTTTTCCCCCTCAGCTCTCTGTGCCAAGTGTCAGAGTTGGAGGAGCTCCCTGGTCATGGCATGTACTGTACTACTGTAAAGTGAAATATAGAGTTTAATAATCAGTTTTAAAAACAACTAATCACAGCTGTAACATTTTCAGTGGTTATGCTTCTCAGTGGACATCAGTTACAAGCCTTTGAGGGAGTTAAAGTTTAAGAATTTCGGATTTGACATTCACTGTAGTGATGTTTTTTAAACATTTGACCAATAGTGTGCCAAAGCAAGCAAGTTGGGACAATATACTGTAATTGATGTTAATATTGTTATATTTACAAAATATGTTAACAACATGGCAAGTGTATGCAAAATTGTGAATTCTGTTCCACTATTTGCACCAGACAAAACTCATCACAGTTTTATAGTAAACACAAGGTTTTGTTTACATTTTGCTTTGAATGATTGTTTTGGACAGCAGAATTAAGATGGTTAAACAATATGATGACATCATTACAATACGATATACCACTGAACATCAACAAACAGTGATGTAAAATTATGGCCTCTGTTGCAAAGCTGGTAAACTGCAAGTTAATCTGTTTACAGACTCAGGTTCGTTGTTCTGGTATGTGTAAAGTAACTGGCTTTGCTTTCAGGTGCTTTAAGTTTATTGTTAAAAGAGCTGGAAATCACTCACGACTGCATACTCATAATATAGTTGTAGCAGTGGCTCAGCTGCAAGGTTTTCCTCGCTCTCAGAGTTTAATGGCAGCAGAGGTTTAGAGCCAGCTGGGAAACATTGCTCTGAGGCTGAACGCAAGGATTTAGTCTGTTTGGTTCTCAGGTGTGTTGTTGCGTACATGTGACATATACGGCATACATATGATGTGATGTGTTTATAAAGCATTTTCTCTAATATTTACACAGTGCTTAAGGGGCTGGTCGGCAGATAAAATCCTCACTCATAATTAAAGGTTGAATGGTATTCATGGTCGAGATGGATCATGCTCTTCAGCCTTTCAGACACTGATATGACATAAAAGTGTTTCATTCTGTTACAGTATACTTTTGGAAGCGTTTTCTTTACGACTACAGATAAAAACAGACAAAAAAAACATCATATTTAAACCAGTTGACTTCTAAAACATTTCAGCCAGCAACATGAATGCAAGCACATTAATGACAGGATCAATTAATTTGCTAAGCAAAGCAAACAACAAGTGCAACAGGAGACTTATAATAACAACATTCTTTCTCAAAAATATCAAGAAAGCAAAGTGCCTTGATATGTTAGATATAGACTTAACATTCTGTTTTGATGTCATGTATGCCATTTTTACTTTTGACCTGTGAAATCCGTCTCATAAACACATCAGTAGCATGTGGAAGAAGATTAAACCACCAACCTTACAATTAATTGCCAGCTTAATAGTCCTTAGTTCTGATTTTCCTACCTTACATAACACAGTTCTAATGTTTTCTTGTCAGTAAATAAAAATAAAGCAGCATGAAATATGTATTTTTCTCAGTTCTGATTGGGGCCACATGACTCGGAGAAGTCATATCCAATTAAAATCCACAGGAACCAAGTGGTCGATTTATTTCAATGGAACTTGTAAACACCTTGCAATTGTACAATTGATGCTTATTTGAGAGCATAAAAGTCAAAGTCTGCCACTGTGCATTCACATGAAAAACCCTGGGAAGATGGTAAAGAGTTGTTATAGAATCGGCTACAGAAATTTAGAAAGATTTCAGGCAGAAGTTCTTATGTACTGCTAAAGGCGAAAGAGAAGTGAAGCAATACTTTCTCAGGGTTTGTGTAACATTATCAATGCAAGCACGCAGTTTTCAAATGAAACATGTAATAACATCAAAATATTGACAAACTCCCATGCTGAGAAGCCGAATATGATTTGAAGCTGTCGACCAGTTGACCAGGCTGCAGCTTTAAAATAGTTCCAGGTGGCTGTTTCGAGGTGTCTAAGTTTTCCAGGGTGATTTGACTGAACTAAAGGATAAAATGTATAACAAAAAGTGACAGAGCCATTATGATGTCACTTATTAGATTGTGGGCTACCAGTGTGAAGCCATGAGTTTTGTATTATGGCCGCCACCATCTTGTTTTTTTAGAGCCATAAGTGACCATATTTGGATAAGAGGATGGAGCTGAGGAGGCTATACCTAGCAGACAGCCTGTGGCTGCTGTCACTCAAAGTTGCACACCCTTAGTTATGCAAAACTTTAAGCCCTAAAATAATAATTCAAAGGAGTGAGTTACATAAAAATTCATCCCCCATTCAGTTGTCATGAAAGGGTAAATTAGCTATAGAGACCAAACTGTTTTTTTTGTACCAGACTGTAAACATGTTCATTTCTGCTGTAAAGTTGGGCAT
>JAQQZW010000001.1:14847344-14860388 GCA_029814745.1 Zanclus cornutus | reverse complement strand
ATAAATAGGGCGAGAAACAGGCAACACAAGGGAAACAGCCTTTGGTAGGGACTGTTTACCATTCCATCACTTCCTACTTCCACTTAGCTGACAGACAGAATATCTGTCAGGCAGGTTCTTCCTGTGCTCTACATACTTTTTTAGTTGTCAGCTGCAGCTTCTCGTCAGAAAAAACAACCATGCACAAAACACAGTGGGTAAACAGTTGATTCTGTAATGCCTCTCCTTCTACCCCTCACAATGTCTCTCTTCATTTATTGTCTCTGTTGGATTTGTTTATTTCCTCAATGGAAGTTTCCAAGATTGCTTCTTAAAAGACACGGTGCAAGGATGCTTAAATGTTTTTGAACAATGTATGATACATCACATCTGAGCTACTCTAGCTTTGGCAGCAAAAACATCTTCTCACTCTACAATGCCGATTTATTTTTCATGGCCTTCTTTAGCAATTGTTTCTCTCCCAATAAATGGAAGGTATGGCTGTTGAGTGGAGAGGAGTTGATTTGCTCTCTGTTTGAAGTGGATACTGAAGTCCTGTTCAAAGCAGGATGTGAAGGCCACTTTTCTTAAGAGCAAGTATCTCCTCCTGACTGAGCTCAGTGTCTAGGAAACCCTCTTGTTGCATTACTTTTTCTGCAAGGGAAACGTTCATACAAATGAACAATCAACTCTGCCATAGTCAACCATTGCTAATTTTATTCCCATACCTTGTCCACACTTTATGTTGGCTTGTTTGATTTTTACCTATTCAAAATTATAGAGTTAAAAGTGCAGCCAGATCAAAGTGCAGTGATTCTTAGGTAGTGTTAGTCAGTACATGTTAGAGAGGCCCACTTTTAGACAAGTGTGTGTGACTCATGTGTAAGGTAGGGGGGCTGGAAGCAGGAGACAAGAGGTAGGAAGTGTGTTTTATGGGTGCTCCCTGCATACCTGCCCAAAGAGGGGAATGCATGACCACACCCATGCAACTGCAGGCGTCGTGGCTAATTACCGATAATCATATGTTGATGAGCAGGACAAACAGATGTTCCTGCAAATATTCCCCTCTCTGTACTACCACCTCAACAGACACCATCCGCTTCTTTTTGTTGTACAAAAACATTTCTTAACCAAGCGATTAAACAAGCATGCTGTCAACATTAAGCAGCTTTAATTAAGACCCCATACAGCATTTCTGATGCTTCTGCAAAAAAAAAAAAAAAATGCTTTGCACTCCATCACCTACCCTCCTCTTACTCTGTCCCAATTAACACTCAGCCCCCATTACATTGATTGGAAGAGGTGTAGTATTGGCTAGGTGGTCCATGAGCACATTGATCACATTGACCCACGATGTGAACCATGAGAAATTGTTGAGCTGCAGATTTCTTACTCCTAAAAGCGGATTGAAAAAAATACCAGTGGACTTGAAGCTGTTGCAAACCTTGTGAGTAAAAATTGAGTGTGTGTATTTTTATATACGTGCCTGTTTGCATTAGGCGTGGCTGTGCTGTGTTGTGACAGGTTTCTTTAATGGGCTTTCATGTGGTTTTAAAGCCCCAGTAGGCACACGTGACGCCACACCTAAACTATATTCTTGGGGGCCCTTGCTATACAAATGTTGCGTCCCCTTATCTAATCCTGCCAAGCCCCTTGCACGCATACACACACACAACACACACACTCCATTATTGCCAGTCAAAGGGCAAACTGCTGCCCCACCTTCTAAAGGTGCACCTGGCATCTATGAGTCCACTCCAATTACATCTCTCCAATTACAGGTTAGGAACCAATTAGTCACCCTCTCATTTTACACTGCCCCCTTCACTCTCCCTTCTCACAGCTTAAATTTGGGGGCATCTGTTGGAGATGGGGCAGAGTCTTATCATTGACAACAGAAGGAAAGCTGCTGGTCTCTGGCTTTTGCCGATCACTGTACCTTGAGGGAAATTCTATATTGTTTTTGTTTGTTTTTTTTTTAAGAGATAATAGTTGACATGCACATACCTAATTCAGAATAGCTGGTCTGGAGGCAGTTGCCTTAGCAAACTCCAACATGCACATACATTGCAAGAAACACATACTGGGGATCATTTAAGCTGTCAACTTGTAATTTGTAGTGGCACTCGACTTGAACTTTCAGGGTGAGCCAGTTGGCCCAGCTCTTATTCTCAACTCCTTGCTAACATGTCTTTTTCTGTTTGCATGTGCATGGACGTGAGCACAAATGTGGATAGGCAAGTTTGTGCATGCACACATGAATGAGTGGGTATTGTTTTTATTGTTGTCTTATGTTTTGTTTTGCTTTGTTTTTTTTATCCATGGTATGTGATGGTTGTGTAGGTGTGTATGTGTCTTTTGCAGTGTACTGTATATGTCAATCCTCCTTGCCTTATGGCTTCATTCCCTGTTCTAGTTGGCATGTATAAAGACTCTTAGCTATGCCCAATACCCTGGCTTAGCAGCCTGAGTGGAAACTTGCACCTCCATATTGAGAATTCATTCATTATATGGCACTGTATCTGGCTGCTACTTAGTTTCACATGCATACATATGACCATATGACCACACACACAGCATGGTGCAGAGCTAGCACCTCTGTCTGTAAAATATTTCCTCATCGTGTAGTAGATTGAATAGAGCTGCCCAGGGGCCCCAGGGTTAAGATTCAAAGTGCTTTGGCTGTGATCTCTCAGCTTTCTGTTTCCTTTAGTATTCCGATAGCACTCTTCCCAGAGCTAGATCTTGTTTATCTTGTTTGCTGGCATGCTCTTTCAATGTCAAAACAATGACATCATTAATTAAATGTGTATTAAATGTGCGACTCTCAAGGACCACTAGGCAGTGCTGAATCTTCTGCCACTGAATGAGGTTTATTTCCCTGTGAAAAAAATCATTTTAGTTTTATTTTTTTTGTGCGTTCAGTGCGTTAATATTATGTGAATATTATGCAGATGTGAAGTTCTAAATTATGATCTCAATGTGTGCTTTCTATGTGTGTGTGTATGCATTTGCATGTGTGTAAAAGGGTGCACTGAGGAAAGGTAAACAACGTAGACTATGTTATCTCAATTCCAAACAAAGTCTTCACTTAACACAACCGCCCAGCAGATGTCAGTTGTAGGGTCTCATCCTCTTTCCCACATTTAGAATCAGATCTTCTGTTATTTTACTCTCCTCTGCCTAAGATAACCTTAAATCCATGCATTGATTTTTCTGTTTTCTGTACAGTACACATAGCAGTCTTTATGCCCTTGACACATGCTCCCTCTGACATACTAAATCAATGAAAGTTATATGTCATAAAAGTAATGCTGTGGTCTGCTACACATGCTTGCTTTTTTCCAGCGAGAGGCATCTGTCATTGGCTTGAGCCACTGATCCTGAAGCTAATTACCCAGCAATGTAAATTACAGCAGGGCTGAGTTAAACCTGGGCCTCTTTCACTGTCCCCTCATCTCCTTTTCCTCCATTCTGTTCTCTGTACATTTCTCTCTTGCACTCAACCTCTCACTCCACCTCAGTTCTCCGTTGTGACTTCTAGCTAAGAAGAGAAAGACATCATACTATCCCCATCTGCAAAAGCCCATGACCAAATCCCTGATAGATAATCATTCTTTATCCTCACCTTTAGCTCCCTTTGTCCATTTTTGCTGTCTTTCATTGTGCTTTTCTTTTTCAGTGCTCTGTCTTCTTGACTTTGTGTCTTGTATATCTGCCTGAGGGCTCATCCCATACATTTAAAGCTGGGAATGAGACTATATTTCATATTTAAGTATAAAGCTTTGGAGTAGACTGGTGGAGTGACAGATAACTGGAGTTTTGGCTAGATTAATATGCTAACGTATGCATGCATCCAAGTCATTGCACATGATTACACATGTACATGCACTAAAGATGTGTGCCTGTCCTTTGAGGAATGTGTGGGTTCTCTTGCAGTGTTTGACCTTCAGACCTCAGGCTCACGTGACTGAAATTCCACTCACACACTCACACACATACATACAGTATGCTCACACAACACACATGCACTCTACTTTTATCTTCTTGCTCAGAAATAGAACCTACACCACTTCAAAACTGTAATAATACCCACAACCCCCACAGCTCACAGATAAGAAAGCCCAAAGATAAATGGCAGCAAACAACACCCATTTAAAACTAGACTGTTTTGTGGCTGTTGATCCTTGTAAAAGGGAGTCTTGCCATGAATTCATGTTGCATGGGTGCTCCAGTGTTTCCCTACCTAGCCTCAGTTGGGCTATGCTGTGCTCAGCAGGCTGCCCAGCTGGAGCCCAGATGTGGTAGCCATGTCATGTGGAGCTGGGAGGCAGAAGATAAGAGACCGATGGTAGGCCAGCTCCTTGGTCTTGGGTCTGTTCTGCAGCGGTTCAACTAGATGTTGCGGTCGGTGCGATCTGAACTTTGACAGCCCATGTCATGCTTAATGCCTCACTTCCCAAATACAGCTCAGAAGGGCTGATTTATATCTACCAGGTGCTACAGTGTACAAGCAGCTCTAGGATGAGAGGAGGCATGTGGCCATTTCATTAAGGCAGATGAACAAGGGCTGCAGTGTGTGTGTGGAGATGAGGGGCAGGAGGCTGGTCTTTTTCAAATGTAGCTCCACAGAACTGTAGCTGTCACAACACTCAGACCAGGCCAGGAGAGGAGAGGAAGAAGGGGGATTTATTAACAAGCTCCGAATTTCTTAAAATATCACACCAGTTTTTTTTCCCTTCTCCCTTCCTCTCATTTGTCTGTTTCCTTTGTCTTTTTTCCCTTACACATAGAGCTAGGATTTTATACACTTTTCAAGCTCATACACATATGCCTCCCCAGATTGAAGTGCCTAGACACTTGTATACACCAGCATGCCAAGTTTTGGCGCAAGCACTGAGTTGCCAACAGCTTAATGGTCATATATTTGTTGATTTCCTTTCAGTTGCTGTGAAGCAAAGATGCTTTGACTCAGCCCCTTGCTGGCCTTGTGTGAGACTTCTCACAGAGGGTCATGCATGCCACCCAAGCCCAGTCTTTCTCTGTGCCACACGCACACCTCCTAGCTGTGCAAAGCAAGGATAGACGTTACTTAATAAGAACTGATTCATTGTTTGCAAATTTATTTTATTGGCTTATTCTGTTTCTGTTTTGTAGTTTAATTGCAGCAGCTTGCCCTCATGTTAGGCAGGTCTCCCTGGAGGTCTGTGGCTCAGAGCAGAACTCAGATTTAGAGCATATGAGCACTCACAATTAGTAATGCAGGAGGAACTGTTGTCTTTTAGTCACGTTTTACCTCTTTATTTCCTGCCAAACTGCTGTGTTTTTCTTCACACAAGGATCTCTGAACACCGTGGTCGGCTCTGTCAGTGCTAAACGTAGCTACAGAAATGCTGTTTGATGTTCCTTGCACACTTCAGAGTCAAGTGCTGAGGTGTCTTTCAGCATTGCCCTCCAGGCCACCTTGTTATACACTTAACAAGTTGTTTTCTTTTTGTTTTTCTTCCCTTTTCCTCTGTTGACAGTTCCTCATCACTGCTCTACTCAGAAGGAATGCACATCACCTTCCAAGGTTTCCCTTGGAATCTGTCCTTGTAAACTGTAGGGCAAGCTCTGCTCTCCTTTTAAGATGACGATTGCATCAAGGTCTGATTTATGAGTGTTCTGTTTATAAACTGCCAGTGTAAAGATTAGGCATCCCAGTGGCATGTAAACTAGAGCTCAGTAAGCTTTCTTCCTGAAGACACGACAACATTTCTTTTTTTGTCTCAATGAAATAAACTAAGATGTCCCAGTACTATGCTGTGGAATCTAAAATACATTTTGATGATTTTATGTTCCTTTGGAAATGAGAGTAATCTTAATGTGATAAATTGCTTCCACCTGTCAGGTTCCCTCATGGTTATTTCCAATGAATGATCCTGGTTAGCTGTCAGCTCTCTGTAGAAGTTGCACATGCTGTAACTAAATGTGAGCACTAACTGGGTATGTATGCCACTGTGGCACAAGAATAGTGTATAAGAGGTCAGTAATATCCATTAAGGTGGGGATCCTTTTGATATAATAACAGGCTTTGCTATCACACTCCTTTGTCACTCTCAAATATTAAACAGTCTGTGCTTTTAGAGTTTGAGACTATTGTCTGTCTTTGCTTTGTTTTTGACATCCAGTGTCTCAACATTTCTAGTTCACTTCCTCTTTTAAAACACAGGGCTCATTATTCTTTTAACTTTATTAACTCTCATAATTCAGCGGAGGAAGGGGGCAATAGAAAACACTTTTCACCTGAGGTTTATTGTTTAAAACGGGTGCAGTTCTTTCCCAGGATAAGAGCTTCAGCTAAGCAGAGAGGAATTTGGGCCAGGCCTCATAAAAAAAAAAGTATTTGTGTACCAGAAAGATTTTCGCTTTGCCTTTCTAAATCTTTGTCATTAATGACTTTAGCAAATGTGAAGTGGGGAGTGAATGGTTCAGCTGTGCAGGGTCTTCAAAGGAACCCTCTAATTATTTATCCAGGATATCCTACTCTAGAATTAGAGGCCAGGTCACCATTGGCTTTCATGCCTTCTTTTCTGTAAAGAAATAATTTCCACAGAATGGTTTCACTGGGACACCCTCTAATCCCTGCTCTCTGTGCATGTTGTGTGTGTGTCTTGATATGTGCTTACACACATGGTGGGTTATGTACACACACCATCATATGGGACTACACCTATCCTCAGTATGAGGTGCGTAACAGAGATAGTAAGTTTCCATTTTCCACACATAACACTGCATGACTTTCCACATCCCTGTTCTCAGCCTAGACAGCTTTCACCCACACTACTCAGATTTCCTGGTCATTTGGCCTTCACATGCCTTCTAAAAGGGATCTTATCACCCTACTCAGGTTTAGACACTTAACTGAACACTGGGCCTAACCCTCAGGCTTGTGGCACTGCCTCACTGTTGCACTGCTGAGCCTCTGTGTGACTTAACTCATCCTCTTATACCCTGCGTGCACGTGAAAGGGTGTCCCGGCTTAACCACTTAACCACATTATAGATTTGCTGTTTTCTGTTTGCCTAATACTCCAGTCCAGTAGACAGCTTTTTTTTTCCTATTTATTCATAAGTTGGTGTCTTCTGAAACTCCCTTCAATGTTTTTCTAAAGGAGTGTGTCCCTTTAAGAATGCTCTTCAGTGGATACTTGTCTAATTCCAGGTGCCAGTGAACCCTGTGTTTTACCAGGTGCAAGACTGGGTCATTACTAAGGTATTTGTTTTCCAGATTACACAGAAAGGCCTAGGATTATAGACATGTTATCCATGTCCCCTATCTGTCTGTCAGGGCATGATCCCTGCATGGAGCCTGAATCCTGCTCCACAGTATGCTCCTGTTTGCTGTCATGCCTGCTGGAGATCCATTAGCCCACATCCCAGAGCTACCATGTTGTTCTAGGGGGCCAGATCCCCCTTCTCCCATCTCTCTGTCAACAAGGGCTTGGTATGCTGATCAGTGTCAGCTATCCATAATGGAAGTAGAAACAGTGGTAATGACATCCCCCTGTTTGCCCCAATCTCTACAGTTCCTCAGGATTTGGATGGCAGGGTAACGGAGCAGACCTGAGTGGTGTTAGGGTTGTGGGGTATGAGTGTGTGTGTGTGTGTGTGTGTGTGTGTGTGTTTTTTTGTATGTTGTTGGGGGGGGTCAAATTTAGCGATGGCCCATGGTCGCTGGATAGCTGATGGTCTCTCCAAAACATTTACATAATGCCCCACAATTGTGATAATAAACCGTTTTATCATTGGGCTCCCAATCAATAATGTGGCTTCTTAAGGTTTAATATTTCAATGATATTGATCACTTTAACAGCTGTGTTTGTGGTTGGCTCGCCTTAACTGCAGCGCGGCAGAGAGGGTGTATATGTGTGCATGTTTATGTATGCATATGTGTGTTTGTCAGCATGCAATCTTGCCTTTTAGGCTATTGTTTTCTAGAGCAACATAAAAGAGTTTCCCACCTCCAAAAGGTAGAGTGAGTCTATATTTCACATTAGGCCAGCCTTGCAGTCTTCTGTACATAGTGCACAGTCTGTCTTTTAGCTTCATAATAGCAACATTTCCAAATAAGTTGTGGTAATCAGCTCTCTTAACCCCCCTCTACCAACTTTATCCTTTTACTATTGAACAAATGAAATAGAGTGAGTGCAAACAGACGCTCTGAAAGAACTGTAGTTAGCAGATTTCACTTCCATTCTCACTTGAGAATACGTCTGCTTCCCGCAGATATAAATGGGGGCAGATTTGATAATTGGTAGAAATGAAGGTCCTGGGGCTCAAAGACTTTGATCAGCACATTTCCCCATTGTCCCTGACCTTTAAGTGCACGTGTCTTGAGCTTCCTCACTTTCTCTGTTGCTCTATATCATAAGCTCACTGTCTATATCTTTTTTTTTATCTTCCCTCTATCTTTCCTGTTAATCTAATACAGAAACACATTTATACATATTGTATACCTTCAAATATCTTTAAGGGATTTCTGAATGTTTTACATGTAGAAATCTTCCCAAGAGTCATGATCAGTGTGTTGTTTTCTGATTGATTAGTGCCAGACAGATGAGGGTACAAAGTATCTGTGTTCACCAGCCTCTCTGCATTCCACGCTATGGGAAAGTCAGCATTGCATGCTAAACGATGTGAGGTTCCATGTCAGACTGTTGCCAATCATTCAATATCCATGTCTGTTGCTCTAAAATTGAGTAAAAAAGGGGGATGTGTATCTAACTAATCTGATAAGTATTTGAAAGACACAGCTTGAAGTTCTCTCTCTCACACACACTCTCTCATTCTCTGTCTGTGTTTTTGTCTGTTTGTCTGTCTGTCTTGCAATTTTGCAGACACCTTACCGTTTACGAGTGTATACCGTGTTTGTACTGTGAGCTGTGTTGCCTGGGGGCAAACGTTAGCTTGTGCCGGATAGCCTTTCTCTGATTATACATCAATACCTTGATTCCAAGGATAATTAATGCTCTTATAAATTACAAAGCTTTCTAAACAAACCACATGGGATGTAACGGGAAAATAATACAGTGCATAGATGAAGAAAGATAGATGGCTTTGGCTGCAGTAATGACAAGTTACTTTTGTTGTAATTAAAATAGTCCCTGATTTATCTAATCTGGCATTCTTCAAAACTCTTGGTGTCAATTTCTTTTTAGTGTCGTTCTTAAAAAAAATACCGTGACTTTTGGCAAATGTGTTTTTTTTTTTCCTTTGGAGCAACATTCACTAAAAGTATGCCTTTTTAAATAGAATGTGATTTGTCTGCTCTGCCTTTATCTCTTCCCCTGTACTTAGGTTTGAGTGAAATGATATGAGCCTTCTCACATTTGCACTTGTAGTGTACCACAGAAGCCCCCCCATGCTGGTTGCTAATTGGAGGGAGACTGGGAGCTTCCTGCTGTGTGTTCGCTGCTTCCCTTTGCTTTGCCACCCCACCAGGTCTTTCACCAACACTCTGCAGAACCCAGTAATTAACCCACAGCTAATTAACTACTTCTAATTACACCAGCACGCTGTTTCTATCACACCCTCCAAAACTGAGGAAACACTCTAGTGCCGTTTATAAATCCCCTCTGGAGGCTTTTGGAAGTTAGCTGAGCTCCAATCAGTTCATCATTTAATCAGACTGCCCTGAGTATGAGTAACATACAGTTGTGCATTGTGATATCACTGCTGCTTTGGCTTAAATCACTTTTCTTCCGTTCTGCAACACGGAATGGGTTAGCAGGATTTGACGGTGTTGCATAAAGGGTAAAATCATCTTCAAGGTTCCATTTCAAATCTATTAACAAAGGAGGCAATTGATACTACAAACAAATCAATTTAGCCTTTTCTGGCCAGTATTACTTGTGCAAAATTATTACTAAAATTTAGTGCTGTAAGGCTAAAGCAATCACGCACATTGCCTCCTGGGTATTTGAGTTTGCTCATATTTTAATCAGCAAGGATTATTTTAGCTGTAAGTTATGAATCTGTTCCAGTTCTAGTTTGATGCATAAAGAACACATGCAAACAACATTAACAAAATCTGTGAGCTGTAGCCTGTCTCTATAGCATCTAGTGTTTCTAGGTTTTCACTCGCTTTAACATGACAGAGGCTGCATGCCTCAGTTCTGCTATCTCTGAGAATTACTCCCAGACATGCCAGTGACCAACCCCCCTCTACTCGCACACACTCGTGTAAACACACAGTACTGTCCTTCCCTGCCTCAGACTCAACACAGCCACGGCTATTTCTGTTCCACAGACTGATAGCTCCTACTGAAGATCATTGATTTTACGGGAAGCCCTGTTTACAGGCTGAGTGCCATCGACCTGAGGTGACTTTTTGCCTCCTGCAGTTGGAGCAATACTCGAGCACCCTTATGTCTGCATTAGCAGAATAGTAGATGGAGTATTTACAGCTCACAATAAACAACAATTCTGAACATTGTTAATTGTCTGATTACGGTGTTGTGGATCAAAGAGGACAAGGACTCCATGTACCTAATATAATTATAATGGTGTACAAGGGGTGATTGATAAAGTTGTGGCCTAAGGTAGAAGGAGATGAGTAATATAGCTTTTGTTACATGCATATAGAAAGTTTGAAGTTGGTAACTTTTTGGTATCTCTGTTTTAGGTAATTGAAAATTGCAAGTCAGCATTTTCTAAGAAAATGGACAACATCAGCCTCTGTGCAGTCATCTCTTTCTGTCAGGTTTGAATTCAGCATCTTACTTCTTAAGCACACTGCAGGAAGGGGCGTCCTCCCCCAGTGTTGCCATCATGTCCTCGAGGACTTTTTCGATTAAGCCCTTGAGATGGAGGAAGCAGATGACTGCACAAAGGCCAATATTGTCCATTTTCTCAGACAGTGCTGACTTGCAATTTTTCAATTACCTGAAACAGAAATACCACAAAGTTATCAACTTTACAATTTCCGCATAAACACTCAAAGAGACAAACGGCAAGTGCTCGTAATGAGAGCTGTATATTTCATCTCCTTCTACCTTAGGCGACAAACCCCAATCACCCCTGGGGTTGTCTACAGCAGCTGCTGACAAACTTTTTAAGCTCACAACTCTAACAAAGTGACCCTGTAATAGCAGTTTTGCACATTGACCAGTTACCAGTATGCATTTTTCTTTTTCAGGCTACTTATATAATTTTCTGTGTTTATTATTTTTATTAAGTATTGATAAAGTAAGATAGTTAAATGATGTAACATTTTGATAACAGTACGAGTATATTATTTATAAATTTCGTACATTCATTTATTTTCATTCTCTACAGTAAATCCTTTTGTGACACCAGTCTAGGACCATACTTGCACACTCACATGTAGCATGGTTATTCCTTAGTAGAGTATTAGGTTGTTGTAATAAGTATAGGCCACAGTGAGTATTTTTAGAGAATAGACAATAGCAAAAGGCAGAAAGAGACACTTGCTGTGCAGTGTTAGAAATGTTAATTCCTTCACTGTAAAAGCACAGTGTTAAAACCAGAATTTGCTAAGCCATTCGAGACATTAAAATGGACTTATGCTTAAGATTGCAATGCATGCATGCCTTTATTGGTGATTAATTAGAACAAACCTAGGAGATAAACCCATGCCTTACTCTGCCTGAGGACTACAATGGTTCTCCCATCAATGAGCATGTCCCTAGTGCAACATCAAAGGCCTTCCCCTGCTTTATCAATAAGAACCCTTCCTTCCCACATCTTCCTGTAACTTGCTTAGCGTTCACGCCATTGATTTTCCAATAAGCGCCCCTTACCCTGCGGTGGCTGGCCAGGCTCTGTGATGGCTCAGAGACCAGACACAGACAGGCAACATCACTAAGGGACAATTGAAAATCTGATCTGTTTATTATTAGGGGTCCTCTAGGCGTGTTAAGGAACAATGTTTTTCCATGTTAAGAAGGTGTTCCCTCATTGCTAATGTATATGCAAATAGGAGTAAGGGTCAGGGCTGCATCACACCCATATCCCAGCAGTATTTATGGTTAGGGCTGAGTCAGAGCTAATTCCCCCAGGAAACCCTTGAGAGCAGGGTCCTCTGGAGGCAAGGCTAGGCCTTCAGGCAGGTGATCAGGCATGCTTATAATCAGATGGTTCCTTAGCCTTTAATTCCTCCCTCAGTTGGCTGGCAAATCCCGCCTAATGAAAGGACCCATAACTTAGAAATTATCTCATTTTCCATCCCTACCAAATGACATCAAGACCCACTCTCTGACATTGGGACTGAGGCCTTTGTACAAGTTTCAACCTTATCTGACTTGTTAGGGTGGTGGGAAGAGATGGAGTGTGACTTTATTTATTTATTTATTTATTTTTTGTCCGAGGAGAGAGAAAGAGAGAGCAGGGAGACCCTGGCATAAAGCCTTTGAAGGCAGGTGGCAGCAGGAGTGTGTGTTCTACAGTCACGATCTGTGCATCGGCATGCTCGCCCTCAGATCAGCTCAGGAATCCAGCCTTTTCTTCCCTCTGATTATCTCTTATTGTCAGCTAAGGCTTGTTTTGGCTGCATACAGCCTGCTTTTTGTCAACTTAGTGGGCCCACATTCAAAATTATGATACAACACAAGGGCAGAGGCCATGACAGGATCACTTGTTTTGTACAATCAGCACTAGCGCCAGTATGCAAAAGAAAATTACAACTTCTCTACATATTACAGTATATTACCTTACATGATACCACTCAGAAGTAGTCACCTTTAGTGGGCTGCTCCATCATTTTGATTTGTGGTTATTAACACAGTCAACACACACAGACACCGGCCTCCTCCACTTCCCTTCTTCTTCGACCGCGTCTCTGTGTCTGTCTCCCGGACTTGTTTAGTGCCTCCCAGAGATTAAAGCTTTTCCTGCTTTAAACAGGTGTCACTGAGCCAGGCAGACCTCCGAGAGACGAACAGCGTTGTATCAGTTGGCCCATCTGCGACTTGCCGTCTCCAGACAATCCCATTGCTCATCAGTAACCACTGCAGGTTATTGAATTACCCCATCTTGATTTTAAAGGACAATCCTGTTTTCTGTA